>QXVX01001947.1:120783-185300 GCA_013436065.1 Halocynthia aurantium | reverse complement strand
TGAACACGGAGTTCTGCATAATTGTGTACAATTGTAGTTGCTACATAGTCAGTTTAATCGAGATCTAAATCGCTACACGACATATTATCATAGTCTAGTTTAAAGACTATGATATTATACCCGTAATGGCATGATATGCACTTGGATCCATCCCCAAGATCTAAAATGTTTCGCGCCTGGGACAACGACCCAGGCTTAACAAAGATATATTTTATTTGCACAACTACAGAAAATGTAAAAATATATCTATAATATATTATCAAAAGCTATGAAAAATTATTCACAATTATTTTCCATGAAAAATATCTACACCAAGTTTTGCTGAAAAATACAACTCGGAAGTTCACTACTCACAGTATCACAAAGCAAGCACTACAAATGCGCCAGTCACATGTGTACAGATTTTTTCAATGAACAATGCACAATCTTATCTGGTGATACTATATCACCAACCAATCCATTATGCTATAATCATAATTTATTACACACCTAGTTAGGGTAACTGGCTAATATATTAATACACGGAATGTTGAGCCAATGAATTGTTACCTCAAGCACAATACTGATAAAACTACTGGGTGCAATATTGAACAGTTATTGAGTCCGAATTTTTTGAAAATACACACAGAGTATTATTGTGATGTTACACGATTTACCTCCCATTTATTACGGGGATTTATGTGATGTCAGTTGAGTCTGACCTTAATAGCGTGTGTTGCACCTGCATGTAATGCATTCACAGTCGCATCAAATTACAGTATAATTGATTTGCTAAATCACCCCCTCTTAGATTACTATGCATGAGTGGCTCCAGTCTCAGGCCTGAGCCACGGTTCCGTATCAATTGTGTTTACTGAAGGTGGACGGGTATTAAAACTGGGTAGGGGTAAGTCGACCACCTCAGGATCCCTGTATGGCCTCTGACCTCCAGTACCTTTGTGCTTGTTCACAAAGCGATCCAGTATGTCATCCGGATCAGTGAGAGAAATATCATCTCCTGGAAAGCAAAGGAGGAAATATTTAAAAAAGAACTGGGAACATTACTGATATTCTCACAGCGTACCTTGGATTGCTTGCAGCTTGTCGAGGCGATCCCGATTTTTATTTGCCATCCTTTCTACATCAAGAGTGGCAAGAGAAGTCAGGGAATTTAGAGAATAATTGTCAGGACGGCCCGATGGTGGAAATCTTCTTTCAGACTACAAATCGACAATAATTGTAATGGATAATACAGACAGCTACTATTTCTAAATGCTATATACCTGAGCGGACGGAGGTTTCTGAGCCATTCTTCGCCTTTCCCTTGCCGATGGATACCTGCATATAAAAATACAGTGAAAATATACATAAAATATCAGGACTCAACTGAATTTCAAAAACTTCATAATTATTATTTAATTAACCACACTAAATAGTTATTACGAAAGGGGTCAGCCTGATCATTTTCCCAGATTTTCAACATTTACTCCATGATTGAACAGACTTCTATTAAAATTTGCTAAAAACAACCTTGATTGGCGTGGGGTAGTTTGACTCGAGTCAATCAATGGGCGATCATCAAATTCATCATCCATGATTACAGGAATATAAGTGGTCTCTGCTTCCAGTAATGATGTTCGTGAAACAGCGCTGCTTGGAGGCTATGAAATCAACCATGGAAATTCATTTAATCAAAGATAATTCAGTAACTACAGTACTTCCTCGATTTGAGAGGATTCCTTAACGAGTTTTTGAAAATGCCATGAAGTAATATTTTTACCTATCAACTACCACCCAGTAACCCAGTGAATATGTGCTCCGAATGATGAATTTTAGATTCATGAGCTTATTGAGGAAGTGGGGTATACTAAGCCTATTAGTGCTTCAAAATGAAAAGCTAAAAAATCAACATACCCGAGTGTCCATAGGAGCAGGTCCTCTTCTTTTGCTATATGTTGGCTGTTCATCTGATCGTTGCCGACGCCTGTCAAAAGAATAGGAAATTAAAATCAAGTCTCTGATATCAAACATTGTATCAGCAGACAAACCTTAAAGAATCTAATGTGTGTCCTTGTTTAGCTATGAGAGCTCGCTGCTGCTGCTCTAACGATCTTCCATCTGTCGGAGACTCTGGATACTCGGTTTTGAACATACGCAATGAGGTGCTATCTGCATCGTCTGGTCTGAAATTGTTATTTAGATTAGGATCTTGCGTTATTGAAAAATTATAAACATCATCATCCTTTACGAAACATGGTCAATAAAAGGAATAATTCCAATATTATGGGATCTCTTATTCCGAAGTTCTATTCTATGCGACTCCCACCAACCTATATTTATAATCTGTAAATTCCCTGAGTGCTTTAGAACTTGGCCTGTCATTCTCAACTGTAGGTGGGCGACGGACAGCCACTGGCTTACGGTGCATACGAGACAGGTCAACTGGCAAATCCGTTTTTCTGTTAATTGAAAAATACCTCTTGCAAGATTTTTAGTTCTCTAGTAATATTCGAATTCAAGTGCACAAGAAAATTAACTATAAGAGGGTTCTATAACTATTCGTGAGAATACCAACCTATTTATCTCCAGGATACAAATATATTTAATCAAGTTTACCATTTTATATCGTACAGATAAATTTCTCTAAATTATTAGTGTAAATGAAACTTTGAAATATTTACGCTCTCATTTGTGTCTTGACATGGTAAGGTGCTGTTTGATCAACAGATCGTAACTGATTCTCAACTCTCCTCTGTTCGCTGAGTAACTGTTTACGGAGCGCAGATAGTTCCCGTGATATACGTTTCGATTCAGCTGAAACAAAACCATAACAGGATTAGCTCAATTAAATCACCTTAACAGTTTTGCCACGCCTTTTGGGCCACAATATATAGTTACTGATATATGTGACAATTTAAAAGATTGGCAAGATGATAAATTGAATCATCGAAACAAATGCTATTTTCTAAGTTTGAACTAGAGATCTTGAGTCCAAACCTCTTGATCTTAATTTTTCTCTGTTATCATCCAATGCTGGTGATTGTCCTCTGTGGATGGGTGGTTGGACACTGGCATGCCTATGTAAATGAATGAGACAATTAACATCATGTAATGAATTGGAATGTTTAATTTACAGGAACAGTTCATCTATATGAATATATTCATTTTTGTAAGTGAGTCAATAAGTTTAATACCTCTGCTGTGGCGTCCGTATAACTCTTTGTTCTGGTACTGCAGGCTGGGTGTGTTGTATTGCTGGCACAGGGGGAGATTTGTTCTGCAGAACAAACAGATGTATACAAGTTATTGAATTCATAGGTTCAAACTCGGACAAAAATATTTCAGCCTCACTGTAGTTGCTCTTTTCAACTTTTGATCAAGTTCAGCTTCTTTCTGTCTTCTTATTTCTTCCTCTTGTCTCAAGGTCTCCTCCATTTTCTTCCTTATTTCTATGTTTTTCATCTCTTCGACCTTGTTCTTCAAATCTTCCTCTCTAAGTCTGGCCTAAGAGGAGTTTTCAGATCACATTGGATGTTAGTTTTGACATGACAATTCAGAATATTGATCATACTCTCAAGATAAGTATAGGATTTGAAGATAAGTTTTTCAAATTCTCAAATTCTAAGTATCTGATTTCTAAAAATTATTCAGCTAACATAACTTTCATGATACAATCTATTACCATCTCTTTCTTGCTTCTATCCTTCTCCAGTTCAGCTTCAAGTTCTGCTTGAATCTTTCTCCTCTGTTCTTCCAGTTGCCTCTCTTCTTTTTCCTCCTCAAGTCTCTCTTTTTGCCGTTTCTCCGCCTCCAGTCTCTTCTTCTCCTCAATCTGAAGTTCATAGCAAGATCAGATGAAGTGGTAGATTAGGATAAAAGATTGGTCCACAGAAAGCAGGTAAGTCAAAAAAATGTATTTAAATAGAACTAAAGCGTTTCTCTTTCTCTTAATGTTAATGCAATCACCTATCAAATTATATCATAAAGTACAAAGCTATCTATTAACGTATTTCTTCGGATACAAGACAACAAGGGTTATTTATATTTCAACTCATTTTTCTAAGTCTTATAATCGAAGGGGTGTTTAATGTTCGAAGAAACACACTAGATAATTTGTCACATACTTTCGCATATACTTAGAGCTACCAACCTGCATTTGCAAATAGTCTTTGTACTGATCTCTCTGTACTTTCTGCTCATCTGATTGCTTCTGTTCGAAGGGATTGCTTCGGCCAAACGATGTTTTCTTAACAACACAGACGCGAGAATATATCATAAACAAACCTACATACATAACTACATGCTAATGCTAATAGCAAATATCACATACATCATCTTCTTGTCTGGGTGAGAGATCTATTACTGGCCGATTGTCTCCTCGGTACGTGTTAGTTTGAGGCAACCGTTCTCTGCAATTATATATTTCATCCAATAAATATTAACTCACATGCTAATTTATTTCATAATTTACTGAAATATAATTTACAAAGAGGCAGAATGAACTCACTGCACAATTTCAATTGCCTTAGTAGGATCTCGAACCATTTCTTCATTTTCAAGATGCATGAATCTTAAATCACCTATAAAAGATACAATGTTATTGTCCATGCACTTGTGTGCTAGTGATGATAATACTTGTAATGGTTTGTGTTCGAATTATTGAGGCAAAAATACTTTTCATGAGATAAACTTACTGACGAGATTGCCGTGTTTATCCTTCATAGGAGCACCACCACCACCTTTGCCCCATGGATTATAATTTCGAGCTTCATCACTCATTTTCAAGTCGTACCTCTCCTGCTCTGCTTTTGCAGCTACTTTTTCTCTGGTTTTCTGCTCAATCTGGATGATTTCAAATGAATTCGTAAAGATAGCTCACAGGTATATTTACTCAATTCTCTTGATGAAGAAATCATGTAAGAAATACATTGATGTATGAAAATAAAATCCTTAACTCTGTACACAATTATCATAGAACAACAAAGGTAAAAGATGGCTTGGGCATTAATTTGATGAAACAACCTGTATTTTGAGTTCATCTTGATACACTTTCTTTTGATTTCTTTTATTCTCTTCATCACGTTTTTCATTGGCTACAAGGCTAGATTCGATGTTTTGAGAACGACGTATACTATGAAAATAATTACAACATTTCAAATACACCACCAATGTTATAACACAGTTAGAATATATAGGATTAGGACTTACATAGACTTTGTTGCCCCGCTGACATCTTCACCAGCATCTGCAACTCTACGACCTACAAAGTATAATAATTAACAGTTAAGTTTATGTTTGGATTGGGAATGGTATGGGAAGCAGTATACATTGCTTATGGAAAGCAGTAAAATTGTGCCCCGTTTCAAATATCTCCCCGACTCCCTGACTTTATCTTACAGATAACCATAATACCAACTCAAAAAGACAAGTCAGGCTTGGTCATTTTTAATTTCTAACAATTAAACATTTTCACCTCTCTGTTCTGGCACGGAGGAAGAAGCCATCATAGCTGGGAAGCCGTTTTGATATCCACCCGGCGGTGCAGGTTGAATAATACCAGGAGGATCGAGTGGATTTCGTGATCCATAGTATGAGTATGCATCTTCGTATGGTGTTGGATACTGGGGCATTTGGGGAGGATAGTACCTGGATTAGCAAAATATTTATGATGAATTGGATCTTCAAGTATTCGAGGCGTCAAGTTCACAAAAGTCACCCATATGAAGGCTGGTATTCTCACTGTAACCGGATCCTTGCAAGGAAACAGTCCCAAACCAGTACAACAAGTTATAGCAGTTACAAAGTAATTAACTGTTATACCCCATGTTATGTCCTGGATGCATAGGAGGTTGCATATAGTAAGACTGGGGATGCATTGCTCTTCTCGATCTTCTCATACCCCGACGCAAATCCTCATCATCATCTTCTTCTGATGACGATAGCTCAAGTTTGTATTTTGTCCTAGCAATTAAGATAATATGTAGTCGATAATTTTAGAACTAGCAAAAATTTCAAACAAAGTTTTTTCACTTTTTCCTGCTCTTTTGATGAGATCTCTCATCACCTGGTGTTGGTGAATTCTTCCTTTGCTTAGTGGGAACACTCTTCATTGTGTCTGTTCTCTTGAACGTCTGTAAACATACGAAGGGAATAATGGTCAACTTTATTAAATTTTAGATTGCACTCAGGGTTCTAAGGCAGATTTTAATGAATAAATTTGTTACAAATTGCTCTCTGCAATGTCATAAGATGCATTCGAATATAGTGAGAATAGTAGCAAACTCATTTTTCATGCAATGGGACAAGAGATTGCCATTAAAATCAAATGACAATAATAATATATTGTCAAGCTGTTCAAGATGGGTGGGCCGTTTCATCAGCCCTTAAATTTACTACTTACAATACTAGGCTCAGATTTATTACTACCTGGAAGCCTATTGCAATATAGATAATGTAACAGTTACCTGTAACTCTGGTAGTGTTGCGCCTGAAGCATCGATCCTCATTTCTAGTTCTTTTGCCCTTCATCAAATTAAACATTGCAAAATATTTATACTGATCTATATATAAAAACATATCTTTAAACAGTATTTAAATGTAATTCTACCTTTTCTTCGTCACTTTTTTGTCTTCCATTTGTTGTAACAATTCCAGTCTATAAGCTTCCTTCTTTCTCTGTACAGTATTAGCACTCGGAACATTACCGATGAGCAGACCTGGACGAGAAAATACAGAAATTGTTAATTGTTAAATGTGCATCAATAATCGAAATACAAATTATATTGTAATATTATTCATATTAAATCTCACTTACCAGTATTCATCTCTTCTGGAGGTGCTGATCTCGACCTCAAATTATCTTCATTTTTTTTTCCAACGTTCATATCAATGGAGCCTGTGGTGGCTTCTCGTTCATAGGATGGAGCTATCCTTTTCTTTTCTGTCATAATGCCCTTAACGAAAAAAACAAAATGATGTTTATTACAATGAACTAGCAACAAGTCACAAGCCCTTCAGGAAGTAGTAAATATGGATTTCTATATAACCCATGAATCACCTATAATTTATTTAGGCAGTTCGGCTGCCCTTATGAAATTTTCAGTTAGAACTTACCCTTAATTTCCTTGATGAAGGCATGTACTCAAGATCATCTTCATCATCAAAATCATCACTGTCTTCATCACTTTCTACAGCCCGCCTCCCCCTCCCGCCTCGTCTGTTCCTTCCTCTAGCTTGATAAGCATCCTCATCCTCATCTTCTTCATATCTGTGTTTTCTACCTCTAGGTTGTGCTCTGTTATCAAAAGGAATATCCAATATTAATTCGGATACTATAGATACCATTTTATTTGTTGAAAATCCACCTTCTCCCTTTCACCGGAAATCTGACTTTTCTCTGAGGATGGTAAGCCTCTTCTTCATCATAATCTTCTTCAACAAACCCAGAACGCTTGCTTCTGCATGTTTTGTTAAACAGAATAAATTATAGTGTGGATGATACCCAATATGTATTAGAAAATCATACAGGTGACCTCTACAAGAAATGCTCAAATATGTCATAATATTCATCATTTTGCTATTTTTATTATTCACATGAAAGCGTGATATTTGTAACTAACCTAAATATTTCATCATCCTGATTTTTGTTTGAAGCTCTGTAAGATGTTTCTTGCCTCCGTTTCCGGTCCAACAATTCCTCATAGGTTTCCTTATTAACGTCCTTCACCTAAAAACAACGTTGTAGGTGAATTAATTATTGGTCAAGTCTCAGGATGACGAAAACAACCTATAAATTTTAATCACTTAGCAAAAATCAATTATGACCACCATCAAAATGGTATATACAACTTCTACACAGATATGCATGCAACATCTGATATGAAAATATTACAAATTTGGGGAATTTGATAATTAAAAACATAGAAGAATACATGAAGCAGAGACTTCATTGTAATCGGTAATGTTGTCATTTGAACCAAGACAGCAAACTCACAGATGATTTGTGTTGTATATGGCTACACATTCAGTATCATATTTTAATTCAGGCTAATGGAATGATTTTATATTTATAGTACGGCACATGTTCAGGCCTTTAGTAAGATTAACAGCTCATCAAGGGTTTTACACACTTATTAGGTATGTAGCTACTCTGAACTAATATCAATACATCTATAATATCAATATAAATCTACTTCACAGTATTGTTGCATTCTCCTAATTCAAACATCGCTGCCACACGTTTCATGTAATGTTTGCTTTAGTGTTTAACATACAATATCAAGTGTTATCCACGAGGTAAGACCAACAAAGCAGCTGCCAACCTAAGGGAATGTATGCTCTCATTCCAGTACTGTAAATCAAACAGGTCATGGATTCAGAGCATGATAAATGATAATTACAATGATCATTTCATCTGGAAAATCTAACCAAACATTTCTACTATTTGAAGTTTTAACACTTTTTAAGACTTTATAGCTTAAAACCGAACTACAAGTTTAACATTGATTTTCTGACATCAGGCTTGATTTTCAGCTGGGTACAACAGTTACAGGTGCCATCAAAGCAAGGACATGATAATTATGTAACGGATGCGAACAGCACCATTCTGTTGTCTGGCAGTGTGTGTGGCTGACTGAATTTTTCACATTACACATTTGAGTTCTCGCAAGACACAAGAAATGTATGTATCCTGTATCATTTCCAGTTTTGTTTCATAATAATTATCTCTAATTTACAGTCAATGATCAATACATTTGAAAATTATTCTTTGGTATTCCAGATATATTGAAAGGAGTAATAAAGGTGTTTATATATAAACCTCCATTATTCTAGTAAATCAGATAATCTAGAGTCCTTGAACCAATAATGCCAGATTAGTGGTATTCAACCTGTATCTGGGATCTTACCAAGCCTTGCAGTACAAAACATTCACAATAGCTAAATATTCAATCAAAAGATGACCATGCATCAGAATCATACAATTTTCATCTGTTCTCTACTCTTTCATTGGATTTATGATAAAAAACAGCTGTATTGAAATCTTCCATATTCGTATATCATTCCCATATTCGAAACAGCAATGACCCAAATTACTACACATTGAATGAGTCTACAAAATCCCCTAATCTCAGCTACAATCTATATGCATGACATTGCTTATGACATGCACTCACACTGATGATTTTTGAGGGACCACAGTGAACGTTTCTAGGCGATAATTGTGACTGATGATCACTAGATTTTTTTACTGGAAGTCCGCGGACTGGAGATTGATCTTTTTCGGCACGTTTCATCACTTCTACTTCTTCTTTACATTTTATAAACTCATTGTATTCCCTGTTTCTCTGCTTACGGAGCCGTTCCTGAATGGTCAGAACAGGAAAAGTACAGATGCAAAGTACGGTAGCACCCAAGACACCCAAAACCTTCATTCCTCAAAACACACTTGTATGGCATGTTAAGCATAATCCTGACTGTGTCGCATGAATATTTTGTGATATAAATAACGGATACCATGTAGTACAAGTGAAGGATATAAAAGGGCCAACAATCTACCTTGGCACTAGGATGATCTCTGATTGGTAGGCTAAGACCAAGATCTGAACTTTTTCTCTCATTCACTGATGAGGTAATATTTTCACTGCCATCGACACGTCGATCTCTCAACCTGTAACCTCTTGAATTTTTCTAAAATGCATAAAATGAACAACAACAAAAATGTAAAAATAAAGATAATATACAGCCAACATACAGCCGGTGCGAATCAAAATGTTGCTGCTCATTTTGATTTAAAAAATACGATTGTTCGGCCATATGTATTTGTCTTTAATGATACCTCGCTTCCAGCGCCAAGAAGATCAGTACAAATTTATCCCTTGTGTATAATACAACTACCACTACCGAATAGGATGTACACCCCGTGATGACGTTTCTGAACTGAGACCGAAAGTTGCAATGAGACAGGAAAAACAAGAGCTCTTACTTCTGCCATTGCGGTTCGATAATCTGCTCTCAGCTCTTCTTTCAATTTTTCACGTTTCTTATTATATTCTTCACCTAGACGAAATATTCTTGGTGTTGAGGGAGGACGCTTCTGCTGCTGTTGCACATCATGCGTATCGCGATGCTGGAGACTCTGCTTCATCGTCATTCGTGGGCTGTGATTTTCCTTATTGATTTGAAGAAACTAAATGCAAATTTGGCCATGCAACCAAACTTTTTTTAAATATTAGAATAAATAATGTTTATAGATATATGGAGTAAAAAAAATATGGAAAAAAAGATATGTCACAAAATTTTGAATTGAATTCACATATTATCAAGTTTTTTTCCTGCAATCTCTCTTAGAACTAAACACAGTGGACCTAGTCGAAGCATACCTCTCTATTCATTGTGTTTTCTGTAATGGCCGAAGCTGGATTATCTTTCAGAAGTTCACGTTCCCTTGCAATTTTAGCTCGTTGAGACTCGATGAAGTCGGCAAGATTTTCATCATCTTGCATTGTCTCAATTTCCGTAAGAAAACTGAAGGCTAATTAAATCAAACTAAAAAGAGATGACACTTTTTTCAACAATAAATTACAATCGGATAAAGTAATATCAATCCAAACACAAAGCCCTACTACATCATACTGGCCTCATACATCTCTGACTTTGGAGGGTGATGATTTTCATGCGAAAACAGGTTGGCATAAAAATATATAATAAGATAAAAAATAATCAGAAAACAGAAAACTCAGGGCGATTATAACAATGATATTGATACAAATTATCACCAACCCTAATCAACCTCCTGATTCTATGGCACCTTCATTATAATAAATCAATTGAAACACCTAAACTCGTCTTCCATGGTTCAATGAAAAATCGGTACTAGCCTAGTCAGTGTGATCCTTCGGTTACGTTTGGTTAAATTAGGTCATTAGGGTGAGCTGGTACAACTGATTACGTTCCTTCACTAGTACCAAAAAATCTACTTCAGCCTCCAGCCAATCACGTAATATCTATATAAAGATCAAAGACGCAAAATTAAGTTCAAATAAATGATTTCTCAGGCTTATTACTCCAAGATGTTAAGTGGTTTCAGCTGCAAGCATAACACAAAACTCATAGAAATCGAAGAACACTTACGCAAGAGCAATTTTTATTGAGCAATATTTTAAAACGGCAGGAAGCATTTCATTTCGGAAATTCAATTCCAATTGTTACATATAAACCAAGCTATTCATAAACTATGATATATAATTTATCAACCACATATTTGAAAACCTATCGATCGATTTGCTTTGGTAACAGCAGAAACTGTTTTGCCAAGCGCAATCAAGCAAATCGGCTATATAACTGACGCAGGGGTCACCAAGCTAACGGGAGCCATTCCCCTTTCTATCTTTCATCAACCACCTAGTAACTAAATCGTAACTTTAAAAGGGGATAACGGCTCTCGGTAGTTTGCTGTACATATGAGCCTTATATGTATGGATTCGCTATGAAATTCTGCATTCATAGGCGTGTCATACAGTAGTGAATCGTTGATTGTACTTTGCCGTCTAGCGGTTGAAAGTTTTTACTTCTCCTAACGGTTATATATGATCCAATAGTGCCATCTAGCGGTTGGAAATTTTAATTCACCTAACACCTATATATATATATATATAATAAAAACTTCAATCGCTGGATGTCACTGTTGGATCATTTATAACCGTTAAGCGAAGTAAAAACTTCCAACCGCTAGATGGCAAAGTACAATCAACGGTTATAAATGAACCTTTAATGATTCAATCACGCTAAAATTAGCACAAATGAGACGTAATACATTAATCAACACTCTTTAAATGAATTGGGTCGATTGATTCAGGTTAACACCGTAAAATTCGTACCGAAGTTAAAGTTAAGTAACTGTGTGGTGGGTGACTTAAAAGGGTAAACTTAATCACCCCAGTGGAGCCGGAACTAGGATATTCGAATACTCACGAAAACTCATTGCAATATACATTTAGAGCCGCCATCAAGCGGCCACAATTAAATTCTGGAGACCTCACCTTGGAGTACTAAATATACTGGAGTGATAAGATTAATGCTAAAGCAAGGAGATGAATTGTTTCATACAGACGAGATTGTGAATAGGCGGAAGCGATAGATTCATGAAGATAAATTACCAGTAGAATATTTTTGATTGTTATTTAACTCAGGTAAGCTATTCCAATTATGATTGTCATGTAACTTAGGCAAGCTATTCACCAGTAATCTTTCAGGTCTGACTGACGAATTGCGCATAAAAATAAATTTTGAGCTTTCAAACCTGATTAGGTAGGATAACTTATAATTTAATTACATAGCCCCAATACAAATATGATTTAGGGGTCCAAGAAATTTGATTGGGTTGTTTCTCGGGATTAAACTCCTACAATTTCCCATGAATTTGAATTAATAGAAAAGGGCCGGTCACATGAACGCCAGAGAATTCCAGAATAATGCATGAACAAAGAAATCTCGGGTCTGGACACACTTGACACCGACAAGACTAAAATCTTCCTTAAGATGATACACGCACTATAACGACTGTGTACTAATACGCACTATCAATAACGCACTATAATCCGGTATAAAGCAGTAACGTGGCGAAGAAAAAATGAATTAAACTTGTTTCCGGTATCGGAAGTATAAACAGTGAATATTACGGTACATAACTGCTAAGCAGATAAGAATAAAACGCAGTGGTAAACTTGCGTGCTCAGGAGCAGATTTTATATTACCATGTTTCAGATCAGCTATTGATTCCTTTCATTCTGAGTTTACATTTCAGCAATTTTAAAATTATTAGTAAGAAAAATGGAATATTTGTACGTTGATAATACAATTTCGAGGAATTACCACTCTCTCCGTGCTTTGGATTATGTGGTCATCTGTGGGTTCCTACTGCTATCAGTACTGATTGGAGTCGTTGTAGCATTTCTCTCACGAAAGCAGGAGGGAACCGAAAGTTATTTGCTTGGTGGAAGAATGATGCACGCAGTCCCAGTTGCCTTGTCCTTTTCAGCAAGCAATATCTCCGCAATTGCAGGTTAAGATTCACGAATGAATCGATATTGGAACTTTCTCAATAATGCAACAGACTGAAAACTTTATTAAACATATTGTACTGCTCCAGTTCTGGAACGCAGTGAATTTCAAATAGTCATGACAGCATGCGACATTCTACTTGTTAAAAAAAAATTATTACGGAGTTATCTTCTTAATGAATTTTATGACAAAACGACACCTAACAAGCCTGCCTTTGTCATTGCAATAGTTATATTTTGCCAAACAAGTGACTGAACAATAGATCATCCCACCTACTTAATCTACTATCTTAGCTTTGTATATGGCATTCATTATTATCCTGTCTTATTTTACAGTTATTGGAAACCCCGTGGAATTCTATCGTTATGGGACGATGTACTCGTGGTTAGCAATTTCATATGCAGTCGGATCATTGGCAAGCGTCTTCATTATCATCCCTTTACTATATCGCCTTCGTATTACTAGTATTTACGAGGTACAGTACACAAACTTTTGATATTCAAAACATCATTGATTTCTCATTTCCGTAAGCAAAGCTGGGTCGTGTGAAAGTTCATTGAGGATGATTGATTTACCTCGTAGGCCGGAAATCTTATGGTTATCTGGAAGAGGAATGAATAAATACAACTATGATTGCGTACACTGGTGCATTGTATGTTTAATCCTGTTAATACAGAATTCTATCTTATATATAAGCATTACATATACCTATATACCTAGATTTATTGTAAATGAAGAATTTCGGTATCGTAATTCACCAGTGGTCTGCCCTTCTACGTACAATAATAAAATTGGGTTGAGTATTTGCCAAAATCGGTTAGTTTGTCAAAGTTTTATGAAATCCCTTCATATTCAGTACTACGAACTACGATTCAATCGGACTCTGCGCCTTATTAACACGACTGCATTCATACTATCACAATCGTTGTACACAGCCATCATCATTTATGCACCAGGAATAGCGCTAAGCACAGGTAAAAATTACTTTTTATCCATAAATATCGAAGGAAATTCAATCGCCATACTTTGTCAATAAATTTAGTTGCTGGATTGGATCTATGGTTATCTATTACGACAATCGGTGTTATATGTACGATCTATACAACTATCGGAGGCTTGAAGGCTGTAATATATACGGATGTTTTTCAAATGGTAGTTATATTACTTGGATTTCTGTTCATTGTAATCAGAGGCATGAGTGCTGCAGGAGGGTTCGGAGAAGCCTTGAAAATAGCTGAGGCGAATGGGAGGATAGACTTTATTCAGTAAGTATGAAATGCCGGATTAAAAATGAAGAGATCACTATCTAAAAACGTTTCACAGAGCTAATGTGATATTATTTGTAATATTAGCTTTGAAATGGATCCTAGCATTCGCCACACATTTTGGTCGTTTGCTATTGGAGGCGGTTTCCTTTTCACCGGGACTTTTGGTATAAATCAAACATTCGTCCAAAGATATATGAGCTGCAAGTCGGAAAGGCATGCAAAATGGTAAAAAAATCTATCTGTATCTGCACTCTTCAACTGCTTTCAAAAAAATATTCAGCATAACTTACATTACAATATTCGACCAGAAATGATAATTTCGTCTATATTACTGGAGAATCTATAATGTATTGCTATTTAACACGTTTTTCTCAACAGGAGTTTGTGGATAAACCTCATTGTCCTTTACATTTTCCTCGCTTTGACTTGCATAACGGGGATTTTGATGTACGCATATTATGCTAACTGCGATCCATATACTGCCGGATGGGTGGACAAATTTGATCAGTTATTACCCTACTACGCAATGGAATTGTTACATGATTCTCCAGGATTACCAGGCCTATTTGTATGCTGCGTGTTTAGTGGAACTCTAAGGTGAAGTCGAAAAATAATACTGCGTTAACATTGTATCCACTGTATCACCATTGCTCATTGTTTAATAGCACTGTATCTTCCACGATAAATGCCATGGCAACAATAACGTACAAGGACTTCTTCACAGGGGGAAATTGCTTGTTGAACTTTTCTAGCGTCGTA
Organism: Halocynthia aurantium; assembly: GCA_013436065.1. Classification (NCBI taxonomy): domain Eukaryota; kingdom Metazoa; phylum Chordata; class Ascidiacea; order Stolidobranchia; family Pyuridae; genus Halocynthia; species Halocynthia aurantium. The sequence goes on along the minus strand of QXVX01001947.1, from coordinate 170,235 downwards.
ATTGCTAAGGTTAGTTACCTATTTTTCCATGGTGTACAACTTGTTTTAATTATACAATATACTCTTTCTTCTAAGCAAAGTGGAAAAAACAAATTGAAAATGGGAGTTGGTTCCAAAATCGAGCCTCTACAATTAATCTCAAAAGCTACGATCGAATGATATTTGTAATTAATGAATAGAATATACATAAGATCACTTGTTTCTCAACAGATTCTAGTTGTACTTTACGGAATATTTTGCATTGTACTCACCGTGATCGTTGGCCAACTAGGCGGAGTACTACAAGCGGCGATCAGCATAATAGGAATAATCCAGGGACCAAGTTTAGGAATTTTTCTAGCAGGTTGCCTTATACCTTCCTTCAATTGCATTGTAAGTCCAGTATTGCACCTAATTTTATTCCTATATAATCTAAACCAAGGATAATAGCAGCGTAAGGATGGTAATTTTATTAGCATTTATCTCTTTGCTATGCAAGGGTGCTGTCTTCGGTTTTGTGGTTGGAATAGCAATGACCTCATGGATCTACATCGGCAACTTCTTATATCCCCCGCCACAGAAATTTAGCAGCCTGTTACCCGTAAGCGTAGAGAATTGTTTGTTCAATACATCTACTACTACGTGGAATCACACTGTTGCATTTCAACAAAATCCAAGTTATAACATGTGTAAGTATAATACAGTACTGTACTCAGAAGTAAATGAACGAGAATTGAGTTGCAATTAAATGATGGAACGACCGATCGTGAATCTCTACTTTTATATTAACAGCAACAAATTACTCGGAAAAAACGAATAATGAAAACTATGGTGACAACAGCCTAGACATCTATGCTATGTCCTACTTATACTACGCGTGTTTCGGATCCACTATCACCATAGTCTCTGGATTCATAGCTTCTCTGTTAACCCGTAAGTACAAAACATGTGATGCCAATAACTACAAACAGTATTAGCAAACATTTAATGTCACACAATCACAATATCAAACTTACTGTATCTCTGAAACACATCCAAGACAAGACATTTGCTGTAATCGAATGAGTAACAGGCATTTGCTTTAACAGTTTCGGCAATAATCAGTTGAGGGATTCAACTGGGGAGCTTTAACCATTATCCAACACAATATAAGCTGCATATTTTTTTGCAATGTTCCTGAAGAATTTGCAATTGGCAATAATAAGTTTTATTCAAATGTAAGCATGGGTTAACATTTCTAACTTTACCCATTCAATAAATACACTTATAGTTTATGACGTAATGATATTTTAAGTTCCTGAGCCAAGTTTTAACCCACCAGGCCTGACAATCTACCATAATACAACAGGTAAAATAGATCCACCGCGGACACCTGAAGGTACTCTTGTTCCAATATGCAAAAGAATGAAATCAATTTTTTGCAATCACAAAATCTTGCAAGATAAAGACACAACAGAAGACTCGACTAGAATCAAAACGATTCGAATTGAAACGCCGGGTGACAGACACGGAATGGACTCTTTAATGCCTACTCCTAAAGAGGAGGAGGAGGAGGCTATATGAAAGTTTCATTCCGGAGTGTTATTCAGAATATTTAATGCCAATGATTCAAAATGTATGTCTAATATCACTTCTCTTTCATATTTGAGGTTAACATCCTACCATGTATATATGGATCATTAACAGTACAATCATAGCTGGAAAAAAGGGCCACGGAGACAAGCATTCATTATAGATGTAATGAAAATGTCGCATCATAATTTATCAGATACGATGAGAGTGTTAAGCAATGATATACAAAATGCAACTTCACCCCAATCATCACCTAATACATACATATTCATAAAAAAATATAGGAAGGTTGAATAAAGTGTTTGGTTGAATGTTAACATAAATACTATTAGGATAACGGGATAGAGTAAGTATAGCTCTGCTGCCCTGTAATTGGATATTGGAAGGAGCTTAGACCAATGCCTTCTTTAACCGGACTACGGAGCCGTTGGTAACAGGAATAAAATATACAACCAATCAGTATTGTTCTCATGGGTTTTCGAATAACATTGCCAGTGCATTTGTAATCATCAATCGTGGATGATAAGCAATCGTGAATAAATGATTCCAAGATTCCAAGAATATATCATCAAATTTTTTCATAACTGTGAGACAAAAACAGCAGCTTTATCTGTTATAACCTGAACACCACTGGCACAACCACTCAATGCATCACTGGAAACACAGTATAGACTGTTTCAACAGTATGGACCAGGGGTCTGCAAACTTTTATATGGGGGCCACATTTTTGATTTTACACAATGTCACAGTTCAGAGAAATCAGTTTTATGAATGAATTAGTATATTAACAAAATTTATATTGATCTTTCTCGAGAGTCAGCACGATGTCATTCACAATGAACGAGAAATTAAATTAAACATAACATATATTTATAGCGTCCGTAATGAGATATCGCAGATGGCCGAATTTGGCCTGCGTGCTGTAGTTTGAAGACACCTGGTATTAGTGGTACGAGTATTGTTCTCCTTGCTATCGCATTTTTAGCAACATCAAATGCCTCCTCAGCGATATGATTACACATGCCTATACAGTCAATACCGTTTCTCTTGTTTTTGGGTTCGAAAAATCTCGGTATTATTAAATACAAACGCGATAACAATCACTTTATACATAGTACAACTACTTCGTGAGATAGACCACGTGTGACTGAGGAAGAGGATGGGAGATGTGTGTTGTTGTTGACAATCACACGCCAAGCGATAAATTTGCGAACTAGACCATTCACGCATATTTGTAATGTTCGTGGCCGTATTCGTATCGGCGAAAGTTCGTATCTAGAGGACTGACTGTATAGAGAATGTAACACCATAGTCTTTAAATATGGTAACGCTACCATTCCTTGAATTGCTCCTGTGAGTTCTCGAACTTTGACACTATGCCAATTAACCTTTGACCTAACGTACTTGAACCTGCAGCAGTGGACTGCTTTTGCTGCACACAGACATAATTCACCACAAATAACTTTCCTATAAAATGATAGTCTTCACCCTTGCAGTCAGATGTCTTATATATAAAGTTTGTGACAAGTTGCGAACTTATCCACTGGGTACCATATTCATATTAGTGATCCAAGTAATGTACTTACTATGGCTTCACCTCTTCCCAATTGACATTGGAACTTGACAGTAACAAAAACAGAATACATCTTTGGAACAAGTGCAATATGAAAACATCACAATTAGTGCAAGGCATGATTTTAATCATCGTAACAATATAGCACAAAATAAATGGAAAAATATCTTACATCAAATAAATTAGGAAAAAACTTATGCTGAATTTTAGAGAAGGGTGCTGAACAAATATTTAACAAAAATAGAAAGGTATATTCCACTAGTGATGGTGCGAGGTCATTAAGTTAAAAAGTATCAAGTGTACGGCACTAATATTTTATACAGTAATTCCTGATCCAATGTTAGGTAGAAGTCATTGTGTTTTTTATTCAATTACTACAAATAACAACTAAGTTCAATGGAAATGGAATAAAAATCCAAACCTTTAGTGCTGGCCTAAATGGCATATACATGGAAAAGTACAGTACAGTGATATGGGGTAAAGCACAAGAAGTGATAATAACAAATATACAAAAGAGTAAATAAATTTCATTCTATTAAAACAATCCAGTTTTAGATAATTGATAGTATAAATGTATATGAAAATTACATGAAAATAAATTTACGAGTTGTTAAAGCAAAAGATTTGCTTGAAAACACACCTTGCTGTGAAAAAAAAAAGATGAAATCCAATAAAATAAATACGTCAAGAAGAACGTGATAAAATTAGGATTCATTTTAGAAAATTCAAGTGTAAATAGAAGATGCTAATGAAGTCTATAGTCTTAAGTAAAGGATTTTCCGATAAAATAATTATTTTCAGCAAATTGGAATGGTCAACTTATATCCTGCTACATATACTATTTTCCAATCAACTTCCCTACGCTTGATTGCGTGACTTTCCTCCGCTAGTAGCGGACCTATATAGTAACATATCTGTTTCACAGGCATGTCTCTGTTTACTCATCTCCCAAGTGTGATCACGCCTCCTCCAAAGACCACAAGCATTTTCACATGCAAAGTTTCGTTACAGAAACATTCCTTTGGAAAAACTAACTCTTGTTCTTTGGGCATGAATTCGGATAAATGTTATGATACTTGTGCACCTGTGAGAAATCTATGTTTTGACCTTTTATAATGACCTTCCTCATACAGCCTTTGAATTTCCTAGAGGTTACTAATTGACGCTGCAGCGATGCATCATCTGTAAAATGATAATCATGAATTGATTTTGACAGGAGGTATAAAATTGTGAATACATATAACCGGAAAAAAGCTTTTTAAAATCCAGCCCTCGCATCATGATGAAAGGCGAGACAATGATAAGGCAATATAAAATAACTGTTATTTAAATCAATGAATTTTATTATTCTTCACCTGGATACCCTCCAATATACAAGGGATCGTTTGTGTCTGCTGACATTTGTGCTTGACTTGAAGCCTTGGGGGCTGAGAATCCATCCACTGTCAGGGTTAAAATCTTTTTAGATTTTGTGGCCCTTACTTTATGCCAGTTGCCGTCACAGAGAGTCACACCAGGCAAGTCTTGCTTCGGCATATATTCGGTGTAAAAGTTCCCAGCGCCATTATTAACACGGAAAAACACCTGAAGTTAATATAGATGGGTTATACATTATACACAATTCACTACAAAATTTTAACTGTCTGATGAAGTCCTGTAATTTGTAAGAGTGATGCAAGTTCAAATGAAGATCAATTTTTTTTAGCTATTGGGAAAAATTCAACCTAGCTGTTAAACAATTCTGCTTGTGCAGTAATTTTAACAGAGAGGAAGTCTCAACCAATAATAATACTTGAAATTTGAAGTATTCTTTGTATTTACATGACATGAAAATCTAGCACTTTGCCAAATGGAATTGCCAATATGTAGCAAATAGTTGGAGAACTTTATTATTGTATCCTAACACATATAATCCATTCTATCTTACCGATCCATTAACAATTTCCAGTGCGAGTCCATCACTCATGGTGCTTGAGCTGATAGATACGAGAATGCCATCTTGTGACCAAGTGCGGAATTCTATTTCAATCGACATATCGGGACCAACACGAACTTTGTTACCTGTGATTACAGATTAAAACGGGTTTAAAAAATAGCTACAGACAGCTGTGATATCTCAGAAACTGGAGCACTGTTTCTATTTGTTCGACATCATAATCATTAGTCATTCTTTGGATGAATATATTCTTCCGTACAGTAATAACCAGACACACTACTCTGTAATAATCTTTCATGATATGACCAAGGAAAACTAAACAAACACCAACATCTTAGATAGGACACCACCATTCTATAAAATTATCATCAATAGGTTGCAGGACTACTCACTAGAAATAGCGTATCCATCTCCACTGAAATATGTTCCCGCCTCTTTATATTTATTGCACGGTTCTACTTTGCTCGAAGCATCCGGTTTCATGATGTTCAAAACATTTTTATTTACTTGAACGTTCCGGACACAAGAATCCAAACTCCGCCAAACCTTGAAAATTTGAAGTGAAAACAATTAGTATTATATATAGGGTATGGCGATGCGAAAGCTCAAAGCAAACAAAGAGATTGCTACTCACGTTGTCCAATTTTCGTTTGCCCATGTTATTCGGCAAACCTCCTACATAGAGCACAGCATTAACTCCCATTTTGCTGGCCCCTTTGGGGGATTTAACTGTCTTGTACCTCATCTTATCAACAATGATGCATCCTCTCCTCCTTGACTTGGCCACACGAATCTGAAGAAACAGAATTGAAATTACATGCCCATGTTTCCGTCGGAATTAAATAACACACACACATATATATAAATCTGCTCGAGGCATTGAATTTCAAGAGCAACCATATGGATTGAGATGTTCAATTAAGGTAGTGGTGAAGGATGGAGTAAGAGATAAACACGCTTACTGTGTGCCACTGCCCATCATTAATAGAGGTATCTCCAATCGTTTCTGCAGGGCCTTTGCCATTGTCAAAACGAAACACAGGTTTGCCATTTTTCAACTGCAGTGAGAAAAAATCACTTTGGTTGTCATGAGTGGCATACAGGAGCAGTCCTTCGCTAGCCAGAGTACGGACTTCCATCTGAATGCGAAATCTAAAAAAGGAAGAGTATATAGGGAATATCTTATAAATAGAAAATATGAGCTTACCAATAGGCTTAGGGGTAAAATTAAAAATCATTTACAATGCAAATGTTTAATACAACTACCTGGAGGGCAGTATACTAATCAGTATTAAAACTTACTTGCTATCAAGTTTGTCTTCTAAAGCAAACTGTGCATGACTGTGTGGTCCATATCCAAAATGCAATGCTGAACTCTTTAATTTTGGCAATTGACCTTCAGGTACGCAGTCTGATAGCGTCGGCTGAAATATATAAATTGAAAGATTCCTTTCAATACATGTTTATCAAATATCAGTATATAGTTGTAGATATACACTACCTCTGGTGTTGATGGTATCGTTACCAAATAAGTCGAAAAAATACTAGTGGGAGTGGTGGTAGCTCTGGTGCCTCTAGTGGTGTCAGCCGCGGTCCAAACTTTCAAAGCAGTTTCCGTGTAGACGCATGTGCCCATGAATGTATTCACAGCTTTTTTTGCTTCATTAAAATCTACAAGTCTGTTTTCAAGAACATATTATATTATTTATTTATTTTAAATAATATATTTTTATTATATTGGACACTAATCTCTGTACTGTAATTTTTTGACGCCGCATGCTAATACATCAAATTATATATTGCAATTTCTTTTAGTGAAATTATAATCCACCAGCAATAGCTCAGAATGTATGACTAACTTGTTTGTTATGAATTCTCTGATACATCCATTGAGTGAAACAAAGGATGCAGCCATGTTGCTAATTTGAAGCGACTTCGGGATTCCACCAACATACATCTGACTCGTCATTATAGCAGAAGATCCGTCAGTTAAAGCACCAATCTGAACATCCATTTTGTCGTCAATCTCAAGAAATACTCTGCAAAGAGAAAAAGATTTATAGTTTCCTATTATTATAGATATATGGATATACTATCTTTTATTAAACAAAATTGTTTTCCAAAAAAAAAAAAAAAAGAGTGTAGAGATGTATCAAAGATTGCTTCAACAATAGAAAAATCCATTCTTAGTGTTGCATCTGTTCTATGTCTAGAATGAGCTTTCTTATTGGACTCTTCACCATTACCTACCAATATATATCTCACTCTTAATTATTCTGCTATTTCTTCCCCAAAATCATGTTTATTTGGTTTCCAATGCATATATACTGCATATTGAAATTATTATGTTGCAAACACAATTCTTACTTTGATCCATCAACCCGTTTCAGTACAACAAGATGTTCATCTCCATCACTGTATGTATTTTTCTCCGACTTCAGTATTAAAGGAGAACCAGAGGCTGTTTTTATTCGAATTTCTATGTGACCACCAGAGAGAGAGATGGAGTAGTAATTCTAAACATAAAAAGACAATGACCAACCACACCGAGAGTTACCAACTTTTCACCAAATCGAAATATTTACCTTTCCAGATTGTCTTCTGCGTCTATGTGATGTATTGGAATTGGTTGCTAAGAGCAACAGTGCATCAGCTTCACGGGAATTAAAGGTCATGGAGATCGAACCGGAAGCAGGAAGGTCATAACCATCAAGTTCTACATAGCCTTCATTATCGATTCCGATATTCCGTGAAATCTGTAATACCATATTATATATATTTAACACAGTAACCACACAAGCAATGGCTTCAATCTAGACTTTTACTGTGGCTTAATAACTATGATGCTTCAAGAATCATATAAAGTTATATAGCAAGATAAATACAAAATAATAACGAACCTCCGATGGGCAAGCGGACTTAACTCCAGAGTAGCGAACAATGTTATATGATCCAGAGCCAGAGAGTGGCTGCGGCTTATTATACAACTTCATATTTTTGATACATCCGACATAGAAAATCTTTTGTACTTGAGTTCTATAAAAAGGATCCGTGTAAGTAAGGAAATAGCAATGCATTCTGAAAAATTCAGATAAACATAAGGCAACAAAAAGAATTCCACATCTACATGTGCAAAATACTTCAGTCTATGAGTTAAAACTATATGTTAGATAAAAAAAAGTCTGTGCCACAAAGCTACATAAGAGAAACCAAAGCAATCCATCACATCTGTTAAAGTACAGCAATAAGTAAAGTGTCATTACTATTCATGCACAGAAAACAGAATCTATCACACTTCAAGCAGGACTGGTTTGTTGGTATTTATATTTATTAATAATAATTTAGATAATTTTTTCTTAAAATTATTATTGTAGATACACAATGACTCGAAATCGAAAACAAAGGAAGAAAATAACAGTCCTGCTAACATTCTATTGTTACTACGTGTATAGTAAGTTATCTACAACACAAACAAAATATCTGCAGATCCACAAATCAAATCTAAGGGAAGTGTAGTTTTACCTGATTGCAAAGTTGAATACATTTCTGTGGAATAAGATGAATTAAATGTTTGTGATAAATGATAGAAATAAACTCAATTTGAGTTTAAAAAAAGAGCAATCCTAATAGATTGCAGTACTAGTAATGCAGTGAATTCACATTTCTATGAGAAATGAGTTTGGCATCAGTATTTTCTCACACATTTGAATTGGAATTGGTTAGGAATAATTGATCTAAAACATCTTAATAATATAAAATATATTAATATAATTTATATAAGTCACTTACGTCAAAATGTTTTCAGCTGGGCAACCGCCGACACATGTTATATCGTATAATGACATATTGAGATGGTTATCACTACCATTGATGTGTATTGTAATGGACTCTTTGACTCCTGATCGAGATACTTCTGCCACTTCCATTCGGACTGAGAATAATAAATAAATAGGTATTACCAGCTGAATCAGTTTCATTCAGCATAAGTACTAAACAATGGGGTTTGCAAGTACTTTCTACTTGGGTAAATTCTTACAATGGAAATTAGTATATACCTTTGGAATCTTTTCTGATGAAAGATGCTCTTGTCCATTTTCCAGTGTTGTACCTGTTTTTTGTTGTTAAATTGTTTATCCCGTTACCAAGATCTATTCGAAGAGCCAGTTTACCATCTTCAAGTTCAATTGAGGCAAAATCATTCTGCAAAAAAAAGTAACATTTCTTTCTATAAAGATCTTATTTATTATTAAAGAAATTATAATTTTTATTTTTACATTCTGTTCAGCCCCTTTATAGAAGATGAGTCCGGTTGAACTGAATGTCTTGAAGTCGAAATTAACGACATCAATATTTGACAATTTCATGATCCTTTGTAGAACTGCATAGCTCTCCCCATCAAATCTGTAAACTACTCCTGATGGAATCGTTCTCGGTTGTGGGCTAAATATAAGGGTAAAGAATCAGATTAACTTAAATTATTGTTAACTCAATGTTTGACCTCAAAAGTATAATTCAAACTTGAAAGTATAGTTTTATATTTCTCTGATAGTGATACTTTTTCCTGTGGTCATAACTTTCTGGTCATTTTTTGTCTCACCTTACAATACAAGCGGTGCAGTGAGACGGGTCACTTATCTCTCTGAAATTCCAATTGCCCACTCTTTCCCCTTGCAATGTTACATCATCCATGCATCCTGTAAATGTTCGGGTGCGAGTATTTGCTGGGAGCTGAGCAAGAAATAAAAATCTTGTAATAAATTTATAATAACTTCTCATCTTCTAAGATTGTGGAACATTCTTAAATTTTCAATCAGTAGTATAGAATACATTTACAATACCTCAACCCATTCCGGAATGCCACCTATATAGAAAAGATCGACTTCATTGACATCCAGAATAGTGGAATCACCTGGGCTTGTTCCAACAACAGATTGCTTCGCGCTTTCGTCCAATACATAAGATAGAGTCAGATTGATGGTTTGGTCATGTCTAAAAATGATTGAAGATTGAAGACAATCATATTCATTACTTCATAAACAGCATGAGCTATTGGATGCTACAAATAATCACGGTTAGGCAAACATATTCCACCATACCTGTGAAGTTCCAGACGTAGCCAGTTATTTTCCTCACCAACTCTGTTGGTCAGATTTAAGGGATGTTTAAGCATGCCTTCACCACTACCAAGATTCCAGGAAACCCGAAGATATTTTTGATATGTCTCAATGAATATATAGTCCGCCTGTGTGTATCATACATTTTAAAACTGTGGTTTCAAAAATATTTATACAACAAAAATGACAATGACCAACCTCCCCTCCGAGATAAAACAATGCATTGTCAGGCTTATTAATTCGGAATTGCATAATGAGATCAGTAATCCGCGACGGAGTAATTTTTGGTTTGTACCTCATCACACATTTCCCATCTGATTTAACGGCAGCATTCTTGACCTGTTGAAAAATAATTATCTTGTTCAAAATTTCCTGTAATCAAAATCTTGCAGAACATATTTATATCATATTCATATCCTTTCGTTAATGTTATCAGCCAGTTATTGTTGTCAAAAAAATACTGCCTCAAAAAGATGACACAATCATTTATTCATTGGAATAAAATCTAGAAAATTCAGTCGATAGGTTAAAGCGTTTAGAACTATCAATGACTGGATAATTATAATGGCTACTAAATAGTTAGTTTAAACAGCATCAATATGGAAGATGAATACTCACACTGGCTGCTTTCTTACGCGATTCTTCAATCTGCTTACGGACATCGTCAATTTTTCTACGTACAGCGTCGCTTTTAGTTTCAATTCTCCATTTCTTCTCTTGTGCATCGCCAATTGCTGTATTCGCATCGGACAACAACGCTGGAACACTTTTAACTGAATAACACAATTCAATTCAAATGAACTCCGCTGTTAAAGGGGTCTAGCAAAGTTTTTAGATATTATATGTTATAGTTATTTATACATATCAAAATATTTGAATATTAAAAAGTATCTTCATAAGGAAATGAGAGAATAGAAGAGGAAGATTGCAACTATTATTAGATATAAAATACACCAAAGAAAACTCACGCCAAAATTCTTTGCAGGACAAGAAAGGCGAAGAGAAGAAAAAGAAAGAAGAAAACATTGAGAATTAAAGATTAGGAAGGAAAAATTATATTCAAGTTTCCTTAAATTAACTCACGATTTTCCTTGATTTCCATTGCTATCTCATCATAACGTGATGCCACATCAATAATATCTTTAAGATCCTCCGATTTCTTTTTTAAATTCTTAACATCAGAAAGAACATTGTCCGCAATTTCAACTGCCTCCCTGGAAACTGATTTGATGTGTTCCGGGTTGGGAACAACTTCTGCACATGACAAAACAGAAAATATGAAAGCTGCTTCCACAGAAATGAAGTTAAAATTTAAAATTATTTGGACATACCGGAGTCCAAGTTGGACAGACGTCTTTTTAGTTTGTCCTTTTTTCTTTGAAGTTCACGCAGCGTTACATTCCGGCTACGAGATTGGTCTTTAACTTCTTCCAATTTCTTTCCTTGTTCTGTAAAGATATTTTGTTTATTTTATATAATGGAGAATCAGTATTTGAATGGATGACAAATCTAGAGATGGAAATGTTAGCCCATTCCTTCCCCCCCCCCCCAGAATTTTTTCATTTTTTACAATTTCCAGGACTGGTGCCCACCCTAGGGACAATCCCAAGTATAATCCGGCCTTTACGAAGAGTAACTATTACTAAAAAAGCATAAAATTGAGTCAACAATGTAGTTGAAATGTCCATTAACATACCATTGACAGTCATTTTCATTCCTCTAACTTCATTCAGTAACCTCATATTCATTTTCAGTGACTGGTTTGCTTTTTGCTCAAGATTATTTTTCGCCTATAAGGGAAAAATCAGGTTATTAGTATATAAATGATAATACAATATGATAACGACTGAACTAATAGTGTAATGGCTATTGTAACAACGAACTTCGTTTTCAGCACTGGTTGCTAGTTCCAAAGCCTTACTAGCAGTGGCGTTTGCTTTTTCCATAATTTCAGCTATTTTTGAGTATCTTGTAGCAGCTTCAGTTTGGTTATATGAGAAACCGCTCACGTTTTTGTAAACCCTACGGTAATAGAAACATATAAAAACATATATTATCAATTGTGAAAAGCATGATCATAAAATAAATTGAGTATATGGCTAATCCTTTGCAAAAACTTGAGGCGAACACCTAACCGATTCCATGCTAAATATCAAGTTAGTTGAATAAAAAGCCTGATAGTTTGGAGAAACGAATAAACTTTGCAATATAGATTCCAGCGGTTGTGAACCTATCTCTAATGTTGCAGGTGTTAGAAGAATATAATTCAGGTGCATGCATACATCAGCTAAATATTGGATTGAGATTGACCTACAATAGAATTTCCACAATAAACTTACTCTTGAAGATAATTGCTCAACTCTTGCAACTCTTTCCTTTTTAACTCAGCCCTCCTGACCTTCTCCCTCAGGTAATCTAGATTTGAACTTGCAGCAATGATTTTATCAGTCTCTGGAATGAGTTTTTCTGTCAGTTCTCTCAATGCCTTGTCACCTGTTTCAATGGTCTGAAATTAAAATAAAAATTTTATTGATCCCAACTAAAATTTATTGTTAATTTGGTATTAAAGAATATTTATGAATACAATATCCTTATGAACTTTACCTCATACTGCTCTCTTGCTGAATCTAAAATGTAATTTGTCTTGTTTAAAATACCCTCGGCATCTTCCAAGATAGCCTGAACCATTCCCATTCGGTTTGCTAATGTTTCCAGCTCAGCCTATTGAACAAAACAAGTCAAATTAGCATTAGCTAGTAAAAATAGTGTAGTTTGAGATCTCAAACATATAAATAAATAAGTCATTTTTCCTTATGGATAAAGCATGAATTATTCGCTGTAAACAAAAGTGTTCGATACCTACAAAACTATAGCAATTTTTGAATGCAACATACTCACATTCAGTTGCACAAGAGTTAGGTTGTTTAGATCGTTGACTCTATGAGTGTCTTCGACAATTTTTGTAGCGAACAATGTCTTTTGCAGTAAATCTTCGATTTTACTAATTTTTTCATCAACTAAGTCCTTGATTTCTGAAGCACTCTCATTATAACGGTTCTTTATCTCTGTGGCTTTGTTACTGAACTTTTTCTGAATTTGCTGAAACAGTTTACGACTGGATCTGAAAAGAATAAACAAGTAATCGTTTAAAGAGTTGAGTAATAACAAAAATTTAGTTTGATTGTTGGAATTGAATATGGTTACCTTAATTCTTTGTTAGCAATGTCCATATACAGTGAAATATCTCGATTACGTAATATTTCCATCAATTCCAGTATGGCTAACATGCTTTCTTCTTCACCGAGCAGTACGGTACCTTGAAGTCGGTCAAGAAAGCTTTTTGCTCTCCCAGAAAACACTGGATTAACATGAAAGGAATAACTGTTACCATATATTACTCGATATCTCCTGAGCTTAGAATTTACTTTGACTGCATACCAAAACAAAATTTCAGGATGGTAAAACCTTAAGCCACAGGAAGCTACCAAGAATATTTTTCAAGGCTGATTAAATATGAAAATAATGACCTTTTATATACAGGGGAAGGGGGGAAATGTAATGTTTCAGGAGGTTCCTAAGACTGTCAGTTCGCAAGAGGAATAACTCATTAACCCGATTCGAAATAAGTATCATGCTGACATTTGTACCTTTTGTATCATTGAGTAAACCATATGTCCCATCGAAAGTTTCGATCGCCTTTTGTCGAGTTCTTCTGACTTGATATGATAAATTATCTGAAGTTAAGTAGCAAGTCCTTGACTGTAAGGAAATAGAATTGAAGGTTATGGCACACACAGTCCAGCATCATCAAAATTTAACGCATCTAATTCGATACAAACCTTTTTCGAGAAACGATCCAACTTTACATCGAGTCTACTAATTTCTGTTGGCAGATTTATTATGGTCATTGTTGTGTCCATCATCCATGTCATGGTTTTGTCAAGTTGATTCTGGTTACCACGAGAAAAAGATCAGCTTTACTAGGATGGTGGGGGATTACAAAATAATGCAATGTAGTTGTACAGTAGAGTGGAGTGTAAGTCAAAGAAATCGTTTTTGAGATTTTTGAATTTAGCAGAAAAAGGATGTATATTTTTTACGTAATAGTTGAACAAATAACATGGAGATGGGAAGAATATTGCCAAATGTGCATAACCCCATATGGTTGGTTATCTTGACGAGTTAAAGATTATGTTCGACTTAAAACTCCCTAACTGATTATGCAAGCACAGTTTACATCTACACTGTTTACATGCATTCATTGCTTGTTCCAACAAACAATAAATTTGAAGAGTACCTTGATATCGAGACACCTAGCGGCCAAGTAATTTCGCTTACGGTGGACAAGTGCTGCAAGGTAAGGCTGGCATGTGGAACAGATTTCGAGCAAAAGAAGAGTGAGAGACAAGAGCAGAGTGAGAATGCAAGAATGCAAGAGAAATAAAGTAGTGAGTATAATAGATAGAAGTTGTGGTACCAAGAGGAGCAAGATTTTGTGGCAAGGTGCGAATGCATTCAAGGCAAAAAAAACTCACTTCTAGTAAATCCTTTCTGCTTTCCAATCTTAGTAAATCTTCCCATGGAGGTGGGAATAAATTTTCCAATTCTATTGATCTTGTTTTATTCGTCATGTCCTCGACTTCAATAAGAAGCTTTCCAGCGCAGTCATCGTCGCAAGCTGAGAAATATTTTCACACATGCAGTAATGCCACATAGTCCCAATAATTGCTCTATTATAATTGGCTATCAGCAGGACTGGAATAATGACAGATGGTTTCAACATGAACAATGATGTCACGTTTATATTTCTAAGGCTTCTATAGAAGAAATGTTAAATATTACTAAGTACCTTGGCAGCCATCTTCCGTAATCACGTAGTGCGGACGACACTGGTCGCACACTCTGCCAGTGAGGCCAGGCTTGCACTGGCACTTGCCAGTATTTATGTCGCAGATGTCACTTATTGTACCTGCTTTATTGCAGCCACATTTCTTGCATGAACCGCCAGGGACATTTGGATCACCGTAGTAACCAGGAGAGCATCTATGACAGAGTATAATGTTAAAATTCGGTAATTTTTCATTCCTTAATGCAATCACATACCTCTCACAATGAATTCCTGTGTAACCTACTGGACATTTATCACACACATATTGATCCCCGTTTCCCGGCCGACACGAAGGACTGAAATTGTTCCCTGGTTCAGGAAGGGGGCAAGCGCATTTGCGGCAAATGGGTCCGTCAGGACCAGACGTCAAATAATATCCATGTGCACATCTGTCACAGTGGGCACCAACAAAATTATCACGACATGCCTGCGAAATGTAACAGAATGTATACACTTTTTATTGAATACGTATATCGCATAACAATTACATATTTATATTCAAATAATGACATCATAGCTTACTATACAAATTCCAGTATTGCCATCACACAGATCCGACTTATTGTTGCATTTGCAAGGATGACATTCCTCCCTATACAAGGTGATTCTGACTCGTACGTATCCGGGCTGACAATACTGAAAAAAGGTAATATTCTTATGCATATGAAATACAGGTATATAAAATCTAACATTGAAAGAAATTATGTAATAAAGAAGTGTTGCGAAGGTGGAGTTTACATTAAGACACCCTTGATGAAATGATGATGATGTAGATGGCTGTTTGCCACCAACATTTGAATCACTAGTAAACTAATTTAGTCACTTTTGGATATATGGAATAATGTACTTTACCTGACATGATAACCCCGTATATCCTGGTGGACACTGGCATTCTTCAACACCAAGAGCTGGAATACCAACAGAACTCACATCTCCTCTTCCTCCACTATCAGCCACAGCTACATCTAGATGAACGTCACTTAATCTGAAAATGCAAATATGAAAGTTGAAAAATATATTTTCCTATAATCTACTAATTGTAATACTGTACACTGTACAGTATTTACTATCCCACAATACACACCTTGATTGATCCATGCTTTCTCCATATGATGCCTTTATCAGGATAAAATCAATGTTGCTTAACACAAAGGCAAACTGCATTCTTGACACTGGTGAGTTTGAATTCAAGTACGTCCATCCAGACTATCAAATAATGAATTAAATTCAAATTTTTTACATTTCATTTGATGACTAAACTGCTTTTATTTTATCTTCGCAACATTATCGTGAAAATCTATTGTTCTGACAGTATTACAAGGACAGCTACAACAAAGCATTCGAAATATGACTAGACTTTGAGATTCGTATGCTAACTAGCTAGGATTAGATATGTTAAGGAGGCTACATCGCTTTCACACAGTTCCGTTCTAGAGATAGAATTTTGTTACAAACATTGCTAAAACTATCACAATAAGAATTATTAACCTCTCTCATTGTCACTGTGTATGATTTGCTTCTTCTATTATTTGGATCCTTGAGTTTGTAAGCAATAGTTGTTGAGTTATGATGACCACGAATTACAACAGAAGCTGCATTTCTATTACGTGATTCTGCTTGTGCCGAATAATAGATTGTGAAACGTAAACGTCCACCATAGGAAGTCAGCTGAAGAACAATATAAAAAACATGAATTTATTTACATCACAACATGAAATCGAACACCTCTGTAAAGTTTTGAATAAATTAAGGAAATTGTGATATATTCACATAATTGATAAATAAGAATCTAATGTGAGAAATGAAATATTGAATATTAAATGATTAATATAAAATTTCATAATTGCCTTTACCTTATCCCCGTTGAATTGTGGTGGAAGCTTCCAGTAGTAAGGTTCAATACGCAGCGATCGTCGTACCACATCCATATCCATGGAAACCATGGCATTATTCGAAGACACATATACTCCATCGTTAGTTGAACGTGTGTTTATTTGGTTGGCAATCATGACCTGTCTGGCATTTGCTGTTAAGGAAATCTGTATCACATAAAGAGCATGGTCAGATGCACAGTATATTATTCCCTGCCAATGTTATTAAAATCAATCACAAGAGGCAGAAGAAGGTAAATGTTTTATCCAATTCTCAGCGCAGCAGAATCATAAACGCACTGAAATTGCCTAACTATGAATTCGAAAGCAGAAGCAGAAATTAATTTGTTAGTGATAAGAATAAGCATTGAAACATCGCCTTACTAATTGCTAAGAGATTGAAAACATTCATATGTAGTTGATTGCTATGCTATATTTATCAGCAGTTTTTCACTGCTTAATTCAACATGCCTGTTAATAACTGCGCTCCAGAAAATAGTTAGAAATCGCAAGAATTTTCATCATAAAATTGCCGATATTTACGAAACCCAATTGCCTGCACACCATAGAAAAGAAAATGCAATTCCAAAGAACAATTTAAGCAATCATATCATTTGCTCACCACTATTTCCATGGGATCCGCAAGAGAAATCTACAGTTTATGATAGTGTTATAAGAGACCATGTAAAAAAGAAAACTAAGAATATAGAAACTTATATAACACATTGTTATATAATACACCACTAATTTTTTAGTAATGTAGAAAATCTTTTGGTCAAAACATATATTCTTATGATATTGTATGTTTTTTTGAACAGTAAAGGTCAGTGATGCGCCTCTCTCAGGTCTATCATAGGCTTAATTGGCCTGGTTATAATATATTTAATAGCTGTCATCCATCCTACTATAAAGCATGTACGCCAATGACGTAACCCTCTTACCCCATACTACTTATGTTTGAAGTTTGTCACTTTCCCAGGACGAGAGAGGTCATGCTCACTTTAGTCTCAAGATGCGTTTACACACGTGCGGTGTTAATGAATAAAACTACTTCCTGTATTGTGATCCCTCTTTCAAAATTATTCAGTTAAATTCCATTACATCTACAATAGTATTAGGATGGACTACATTAGTATTCAGATAAATGCTGCTAAGCAACCAGTCACAAAATTACATTAGTGGATAGAAATGAAAAATCCGAGAAGGGAAACAAAGGAAATGATATAACTACATAGGTTTTATTGAAACAATGTATTGTATTGTAGTGATTTTAATAGGGGTAATATCAAAATTATAATGATATTATTTATTAAAATGTTGATTGAAAATTTAAATTACCATATCATCCCAGGTATAGTCTGATTGTTCGCATCGGTCAGTTATGCCGAAACAGAAACACTGTGTACATCCCTTTGGATTACTTTGTTGAAGAGAAAAAGATCCTTCAGCACACTCAGAGCATTTTTCTCCAACGACATTCACCTTGAAGCAAAAGTTACACATAAGGTTTCCTATTCCAAAGAGATAAGGCATGTACAACATGGATCCTTACCTTGCACATACACTTCCCCATATCATTACAGTTGCATATATTCTCTTTGCAGGTGGAAGTCTCTGTACCATCTTGGGAACATGAGCACGGTGAACATACTGGAAAACTGTGGAATCCACCCCTAAATAGACAAGCAAGGAAGTTAGTCATGGAACGGTGGGATGTCACTCATGCATCACTTGAGAGTGATTGCAACTTTTACTGTTATACCTGCACATATCACAACGAGGTCCCTGGAATTTTTCTAAGCATTGACAAGCACCAGTGGTAATGTTACATTGATGTGAAGTCGAACCAACAAGATTGCAGTTGCATTCCTGAAAAAAGGATAATGTCAGAACAAAAGTAAAAATGGTTGTGTTATATAGTCACATTGAACATATATCGAAAGCAAAATCACTAAGCAATACAAAAATTAGTACTTACTTTGCATCCTTCAACAGAGGACCAACCATATGAGCCCGGGTTACATTGACTACATCCAGGTCCTGTTGTATGAGGAGGACAAAGGCAGCTTCCAGTTATTGGGTCGCAGTGATGATTAGTGTGGTCACAATCACATGCTGTTTAAGGAAACAGGTATATCGATATATATGCTAATAGCATACAATGAAACAATTTCTATTAGTACTTTGCCATTTATATGTACTAGTCAGCTTGTAAATTTGGCAAACAAATGTCAAGAAAAGCTTAGCAAGAAGGAGGAATATAAAACATAAATTTTCATTGCTGCTAATGTATCATCATTCAATATTGAAGACTTACCTGAACAACCATCTTTTCCAAAATTATAATACCCTCTTTCGCAATTATTGCATTTAGTGCCTGCTACACCATATTTGCATGCACAAGTTCCAACTGCACTGCAACGATTATTGATACTTCCTAGGCTATCACAGCCACACGGGTTGCACTCCTTGCTTACTCGGTCAAGGTATTTACCATCCTACAGGTAAAACACACAATTAAATACTGAATCGAAATGGCTAGACAAACTAAGCAGCTCGTAGCTTATTGCCTCAAAAATAAAAATAGAATGTTCAAAATCTTTTTTTTACACTGGCAACAATAACAATTATAATTTTAAGCTACCCCATCCCAGGGAGGGGAATGGGTTCCTCGTTATGTCTAAATCCATCCAAGGATTAATAAACCTTACCATGCATCTATCACACAGTTGGCCAGTGATACCCGGTCGACAAGAGCACTGTCCTGTTGTTGGGTGACAAATGCGGGACAATGATCCATCTAGATCACACATACAAGGACGGCAATTTTTTCGAGTAACAGCATCTCCATAATAACCCGCTGCACATCGTTCGCACTGGCGCCCGCCAGTATGCCCTCGGCAGCTAACACATAATCCTGTTGATTTATCACAGAAATCTGCATTTCCGTTACATTGGCAAGGTAAACATTGACTTCCTTGGATGGTAGGATCTCCATAGTAACCATTAATGCACCTAAATATAGAAAATTAATCATATACCAATACTGATCGAGATATAGTTACAAAACACTTCAAAGTCTATTAACTAGGGTATTTGTTATCATGCATTTTTTTGCTTACAAAATGTATGACCAAGCAGCTATCTTATACAGCATCATATTACTATCAGGAAAGGAGATCTATTGCAATACCTCTGACATTGTCGGCCTTCGTATCCAAATGAACAGTTCAAGCAGTGAACAGTGTTATCAAGTTCATCTAGAATGCATTCAGCACTGAAGCTGTTTGTTGATATGGTGAGTGGGCATGAACATCTGCAGAGACAAACAAATTTACTGAAAGATTATTCCTAAAATGTTAAGATAATAATTTCATAATATCAGGAATATGCAAACAGTTCTTACAAACTTTTAACAATGCCTATTTGAATAGTTCGCTGAGGGATAAAGCTCATCAATTAAATACCTGCATACTTTTGTACTTGTATTGAATTGACACAAGACTTAGACTTACTAGTCAAAACTCTCAACAGTATAACATTGGAAAATTACCTCAAACAATCGTTGGGGGTTCCTCCAGATGCATCACCATAGAATCCAGGCAAACATTTCTCACAATTGAATCCGAATGTGTTATGTTGGCAACTCTTAGAAATAAGAATTGCAATGCTAATTCTATTAGTTATCAATACAGTATTTCACTTAATATTTTTGCAATGTCATTATCTATACATATGTATTTGATAATTAAACATTGAGTATTCATAAGGTTCGAACATTTGATATTAGTATTAAATAGTTACCTCACAAATTCCATGTGGATTGCATGTGGTTGCGTGACCATTGCACTGGCATGGAACACATGCATCACTTTTCCTGTAGTATCCAGTGGAACATATCTGACAGGAGAGACCAACATAGCCAGGCGGACAGCGACACTCCTCCACTGATGTCATTGGTCCGGCTTTGACAAGGTCACTGATAATCGCCGAACTCATGGTAATGTTACGGATTCTGTGTAGATATAGAAATATGAGCTGTGATGGGATAATTAACCAACTTTTCAGTTTCTAGTTTGTCTGCCCTTCTTTTCTTCCCAACCCCAGCGTACCCCAAGTTCCTGAAACCAATTTCCACCACTGAATATCAGAGGTAGGAGAGAGACATGGTGAGAAGGATCTACGCAAGCGCAATTACTATTTCACAAATGTTAGAAGAAAACAATTAATTGAATTATTATAGACCTCTGGATACTGTGAGACTCGAGAATAGAAATTAGCGGACTCATGTATAAACTTCAGCTTATCATAATAAGAAAAAGACAGAAATATAAATATAGGTGATATTGACAAAATTATTACTATAACATACCGGAATATTGAATTTGCATTTTTGTCGTACGGTGTCCTGATCAAAAGTACAGTCAGGCTACCGAGGATATCAATGAAGTTTCCTTTAGTTGCTGACAAACCAGTATCAGCATTCACCCAACCATCACCAGGTTTAAGGGGCACTCGAACAAATCGTTCAATGAATGGCTCAAAGTTGAGGTTGCTAATATAGTTCAATGCAGCATTTTTTCCCTGTAAAACAAAATAACAATAAGAACCTTTTGTAACTGGGGTTTCTTGAATATATATTGCCCAATGAGGGACAATTGTCATCAAAATCAATAAATACAATTAAATTAAGTTTATAGAAAAAGATTACACACCCTAATAATGACATCCACGTCATGCACTGGATAAGAATCTAAGTCTGCGGGTATTTCGTAATAGATTCTGTATGTTAAATCTCCACCATAAGATGTCAGCTTGTTCCCTGCAAAAGAAATCAATTACCTAAGTAAAAAAATTCTATCACTCTCTTTACTGTAAATCTCTTTTTAGCAGAGTCAAAATACATACCCAAATATTCTTCTGGAGCAGACCAATAATATTGAGCTGTGCAAAGTGCTAGAGATACCTTCTCATGCTGAACTGACAGTTCTCCGTTAACTGGCTCAGCGGATCTTTGATGTGATCCAGGTTCGTCTCGGAGTTTCCATCCATCCATAATGTCGATTGTAGTTCTGTGATTGTATACAGTTATAGAATTACAGTGGATCCTCAATATAACGGACTAATAGGGGGGAGCAGTTGTCCGTTATAGCCGTTTGTCCGTTATAGCGAAATTTTCCGGAGGGGGTACGAAAATAAACGAAAAATACAGAACTAAGGTTCAGCTATTACTCTGGTTGCGGTTGGCGTGGTGAGAGTTATTTTTTAGTTTGTTTCTTACTCTGTCGTGTGAACCACTACAAATACACTCCTGATTACAAGGAGGAACTTCGATATATTCGTCCGATACTCGGAAGGTCGCGTAAAAACAAACGTAATACGACGATTAAATGATGCTTTATCTATAGGTGCCATAGTGATAATGTGGAATACAGGGGACCAAACAAATTTTAAACGTTCGGACCAGATATTCACTCCAGCAGATTTTGTCCGTTGTATCCGAAATCCGTTGTATCGGGGTCCGTTATATCGAGGATCTACTGTATATAGATATTTTCCTCCCTTGTCAATGACAGTGTATGTTGTATGTACGTAACAGCATAATAAACAATATATAATGAGCACTACGAAGTTACTTTTATTTTTGTAGCAGATACACTCGGCCTTGCTCAAGTAATTGACCAACAACCACAGAAAATTTGTGGCTGATTCTGACAGATTCTACTGCATAGCACAACAAGGTCAATATATACCTTGATAGTCTCGCTGAATCGCAATTATCAGTAAGATTGGAACAATAACATTTCTCGCAGTCAACTCCAGAATCTCTTCTCAAATTGAAGTAGCCTTTCTTACAGCGGTCACAGCGAGTTCCTTCGACATTGACCTTTACACAGTAAGGTGTATTTTGAAACATATTGGCTAATATGATAGCTAACAAAAATTCCAGAATGCAATTACAGTTTTAGAGTTTTACCTTGCAGATACAGGGAGTATGACAGGGGTCTGCATTGAGCGACCCACCACCGCTGCATGGACAAGGCACGCAGTTCGGAAAACCTCGGTATCCGAAAGCACATCTGGAATATTATTAAAATATTCAATAATACTTAGACATGGCCTGACTCTTTTACTGGAAAGTAACAGATGCCATATTAGCGATGCCTAATTATAAAAAGAGCTCATTCTGTAATATTAAGCTAATACAGTATACACTGGATTAACAAACCGGTTCTTTGGTGAAAGACTTCCCCTATTCTAGCTATGACCACTTATAAGAAGATTAAAATTTGCACTAAAACTATCCCATTTTATACCCTTTCGTTCGGTAATCTGAACTTAGAAATTCCTCTTAATCTTGGACCTTTTTTATTCAGTTCTGATTTCTTTATTCAAATTTAAAATTAAGCCGACATCGTGGTAACCTACCCGATGTCAATTATCAGTTCATTGCACTGACAGGTTCATTTTTATTGTGCTTCCTTTTATCATGATCAATCAGGTGTCGCTATTGTGCAACCGATCATCCGTAGCTTTATAATATAATGTTAGAAAATTGTTGAATTAAGTCTTTTGATAACGGTTTATCGCCAATGGCATATTTGGGTGGCAGTTCGGATAATTGAGGATTCGGATGAACCTGGTTATACTGTAATATAAATACTATTTCAAAAATTAGATGTAATTTGTTACTGTTTATTGGTGGTAATTAAGCTAAATATGAATTATATTAAAACTGTACGAATGAATGAAAATATCAAAGAATCTGAGGTATTCCTTCATTCTTGCGTATTCGGTGTTCTTCAATGAGATGAATACAACTGTATATTAATCTTATATTATTACCTGTCGCATCTAGCGCCACTGTAGCCTTGTTTGCAAAAGCAGTCGCCTGGCATCATACCTCGGTGAAGACGAGCTTCGTCGACCGTCTTCACGCACAATTGACTCCCATCAGATGAAATTTTCGCCCCGAACGGATTGCATGAGCATTGTAAACATGGCTGTGGGTTTGAAGGTTGACGATCTATCGGTCGGTAGTAACCGTCTATACAACTGCAATAGGAAAATTATCTGTCATTATAGTTCACCAAAGAAATAGTTTCGGAGAAAAGGTAGTTGAATATGCATAGAAATTATATCTCACACCTTTCGCAGTTAATCCCTGCGGTCTTATCAGTGCAATTAATGCACACACCGCCTCCATCCCTTATTCCTTGCAGATTGAAACTTTCTTTCCTTCTCTCCACGTTCTCGTCGTAGTAGCAAGAGTATGAGTGACCGTGGCAATTACATTCTGACGGTAAATAATCAGGTTAAAGGTCACTGCTCAGTTGAAGAAAAAAAGATAAACGCAGAAGAGATAGCACAAAAATCTACAAACGTCTGTGCGGAAATCCGAAAGGTTATACGACATTATATTTCCAGCAGTATCAGAAGGTCCTTCAACCATCTTCACATACATAGTATTTTCAGGTACCGTTTTACTGGACTATTGGAGGTCATTTTACTTTTCCACAAGCATATATGGTTTTCACAGATAATATAATGTACGCTGAATTGTCTTTGGTTGTAGAATTAAATGACTGGAAGAGTTTTTGCTATAGAATATGGCAAAAACTACCGGGAATCGTAATATCTTCTAGCTAGGTCTGAATAACAGATTACTGCGTACCTTCACATAGGAATCCATCGCTCCCAGGTCTCCATTTATACTGATTAAACTTTGGTAAACATTTTTCACAGTTGCTTCCTGTAGTGTTGTGGAGACACTGACAGTGAAATTTCTGGTAAAACAAATGAAATGAGATCAGAAATGAAAATATAAAAATTCAAAACTTTCAGAGACTCGGGCACTGGAAACTGAGTAGTGTTTGGCAATACAGAAACGGTCCATGGTTAATTGTTCCTGTGGCAAGACAGTATTAGTACAATGGCAGTTAATTTGACACCATCGTATGAATAACGTAAGAAGAGAGTTGTCACGTAGTTAAAATTTAGAGTTTGTTACTTACTCCGTTTGGTGCCGTGTTTGGACAGTCGTCGGCGTGCCCATAACAAATACATAATCCACCGATACTGATGTCCTTCACGGAGTAGAAATACTGAAAAATGATATAATGAAGAATCAATAGCATATTTTTTCTTAGCAATATGATAAAATAAATAGTCCATTACTGTATTATACAAATATTGTATAAGAAGAGCGTAAAAGTTTGTTCGTCTTGAAAAAATGTTGGCATGGGGGACCTGATACCTCCCAGAATAATGCATGAAAACCCGGGCCCAGACTCTCTGGGGCATCGAATAGGATATATCCTAATAAGCGCGAATTGCCTTAAGGGAAAACATTAGCTTAGAGGTCACTGGCGTAAAATTAGATTTCCAATAATTAGATCTTAGTAATCTTCAGAGAGATAATTAGTTCTACGTGTTGACTTGCTGCTAATGAATCGTTCGAATTAGATAATTGCATATCGTCGTACGAACTTATGCGATAAAAACCGGCAGCTGAATCGAGCGTCTTCTTAACTTAATTCATGTGCATTGCTTGCAACTGCAATTATTTTTATTTTTTCCATAGTGAAGGTCATGTGTGTCGCGTTCTTACAACTAGCACTCACACCTGAAAGACTAATACTGTATTGTGTTATTGCGGTGCCGAACTATAATCTTGGCTTGCGGTCGCTTAATCCGGACGTGAGTCGTCTACGCTTAAAACTCGACATCCCGAGTATGACGTTACTAGAATAAGACAGACCGATAGCCGGGCGTTTATAATAACAAATTACTGTAATACCGTATGATTGCAATGAAAAACTTGCATTCAATTACGATTTCAATCGAAAAAAATATAGACAAGGATATATACTTTCGCGAGATAAGATTATTTTGAAAAGGCAGAGTCTGTCAATATTAATGAATGAACATACAGAAACAGATAACTTTCTTTCTTAGCTTAGAATTTCCTCCTCTGACTTAAACTCCTCCTATGGTAGCCTCTCATAAGAGAATCATTGGGATAAAGGATACTTTTATCAATTTACCCGGTAAGCGTTGGCAAAGCAAAACAGCACTCCATGAATTAGTACTTACATGCGGACTATCAAATTCTCTCATCAACCCACAAGGACAGGACTGGCGGGCTATGATATGACGACGGTAATTCGACGTCGCAAATGGCCGGGGATCGTAAAGCCGATACGGTGGCCTTCGCCGCGAGATTTTCCCCTGAACTTTGCCGAATTCATCGAAGTCGGGATTATTATTATTATTTCCCTTAAGGTATGCGTATCTGTGCCGTAACGGGTGATGATACTCCGTGCGCCAGGCGTGGTGTCGTCCGTAAGATAAACGTTCACGAGAGCTTGTTGGTACGGAATCGACAAAGACCGCCCAGTACAGGAATAAACAAATTATAATCCACAAGGTTCGACAAGTCCTTGAAAAATGTTTTCCTCCGTTCATAATGAGGAATTGGTGGTAGTTTGGTAAATATTGTTTTGAAAACTGGAAAATATCACTTGGCAGGCACAGCATATCCAACGGTACTACTACAATATCCCTATAACAATATAAGCAAAGCGGTTGTTGCTTTACTTGCTCAGTCTAAATCCGAGGGCAGTTAGACACATGCTTCGTCGAATCACACACTCTATTAAAAACTATTTTTTTTAAAAGTTACCAGCAGTAGTGCGTATATTTCTTTGGCCGATATAAATACTAAATAAATAATAATTTATATTATATGTAAGTATATTATGAAAATAAAATGTAATAGCACAATAACCAGTTACACTCCTCAAATACTATATTACCTTGGCACTATGGCTGATTATTTAATATGGTGATCAAATGCAGTTGCATTTTTCTACACACGATTTCCATAAATCTGCTAGCTCAAATAAGGCTCAAACTAAAACCGACCAGGTCCCTGATCGGTAGTTTGAATTAGACTTCAGCACTTCGCCGCGACAATTTGCCAACCGATTCGGAAGACTAACATCCAGAAAAAAATAGTCCATGATTGCGGGTCCGCGTAACGTGAATTTATAATAAGATGCAATTATAGCGGCCAAGACACTAAGAACGAACGGTGTTGTTTCACGCTAGGAAAATAATTCTTTCAAAGTTGTGCGAGATCTTTTTAGCGAAAAAGCATATTTGGAATCTTTGAACAACGAAAAGTTCATCATTGGAAGCGAATATTTTTTCTTTCAGTTTTATTGTCGATCAAATGTTTAATGAAACAGAGTAACCGCAATGAGAGCCGACTATTAACGACACCAAAAGTTTCACACGGAAAACTTGCGCTAATTAATGAAGGTAATCGGTTGATAAGAGGTCTTTACGTCACAAATTGAGCCCTTTGTACGTTCTAAGAATAAAAGTACCAGTAGCCGAGGGAAATAGGCAACCGCAGTTTAACCTTCAAACTGATGGAAGCGGTGAATTAAAAAAACGAACCCTGTGAACTTGGGCTAATGCCGATCGATTGCTATTGGTATTGGAAAAATTACCTTGCCTATGATGTACGTTTCACTGACATATAGTCTTGTATGTAAATAAAAATGTTACAAATATCGAAATTAATGAAAAAAATGGCCAGGAAACAATTGGAAAAACTTGACCAAGAAATAATCGTGGTAGAAAACGACCTCTGTAGAATCATAAGAGTTATGCACGTACAAACATACAGACAGACACCATGTTTCTTGTTCATTTGTGAGATTTTAAAATAACACCTCATACTTCTTGTCTTATTAGATTATTAGGCACATTCAACCACGGTGGTTATACTAATTATTCGAGTCCTGAAAACCTAATTATATTTAACAGCTGGCAAATTTAACGTTGAATTTAGAACAATCTTAGTAATAAAATTCCCTAATAGTGGTTTATGTACAAAATGTATTATTTAAAGCTATTTAAATAGACAGATAATTGAAGAATAGTGTTTAATCCCTAAATCTGACGTTAATTGCAAAACCAAAATATGGGCTCGAAGGCGAAATACCGAATCATCTTCAAAAGACATTTTATTCCCGCGGCGTTTATTATATAATTATCGCACGGCGCTAATACGGAAAGATTATTCAAAGGAACTATCAGTCAATTTATAAATAGATGTTTTTATTCGTTTGGGTGTATAGAAAGTGTCATTGAGAAATGACGGGTGGTGGTGGATTGCTGTCATCAACAATTCGACTCTCTGTTCTCGCATGAAGTGAGAAATTCCATCTCGATCAGAACGAACCTTGTAAACTTTTCGCTTTACATGAGATTTACATACTTTCTTTCCGTAATTCGAAGCGCCACAAAGTATGACGAAATGCCGGAGATAAGAGTGACAGCCGGCGGGTCGTGCATTGCAAAATATTATATCAAATAAGTGGTGTTTACAAATACGCGATGCTAAGATACATAAATATCTTATACTGAATGCTAGGATGGATACTTGGTCAAACACGTATTAACTAAAGCTGGTGTCCTGAGCCCAGTAATGGTGCATCTCAAATCGCTACCCTTTTTTTGATTTCCGTTATTACTTTAACAAGTCATATTTGTAATTGAAACAATTTTATCAGTACTTGTAAAGTATCCTGCAATGTTTTCTTCAATATTGATATACAATATATATATATATATTATAAATACCATACGGAAGCAGATACCTTCGTCTTATTATATTATCTAGTTAGTTAAAGAGAATATGTACTGATACTGTAACCCTTCATCGGCTTACTGGGACCTCGGTACCTGACTATCTTCACTGTTCTATGGCTGTAAATAACTAAACTTTTTGTATCGAGACATTACAGACAACAAGCCCTTGAAAGTCAAATTTCAGAGTAATTTAAACCACCTTCCAAGAGGTTGAAATTTAAGCAAAAGTTCTGTTTTGAATATAAACATTCACCACGCGTAGCAAACGGAAAAACGCGAAAGTTGAAATAATTACTTGAAACGACAAAGAGAGCACAACACTGACATCGATTTCGAAATGTCGCAAATTCGACGATCGTTCAAACGGCGGCAAGTTTCGTTTAACAATGGAGATAACCCCTCATTATATCCAAGTTAATTACGTTTTACGAGCAAGTAAAATTAAACGGGGGTAACTATGTAGTGGGCGACACACTTTAGTGAATAAATAAAATGGTTTTACGACGCGAACTAGACGCATTCTGTTGACAAAAAGCGCCTTAACGCGACGTCTATTGATCTTCTTGTTAATTGTTTTTCAAGCATCTAATGTTTCGTTAGTTGTAAGGGAAGAGTTTCGAAAATACATGTTCAGTATACAGTTGATAAAACTAATGTACCAGAAAACCAGAATGGTGGAAACACCTGGTATACGTTGTGTGCGTGTAATTAATTATGTCTGCTTGGGTTGAAAGTCAAAAATGTTTCCTTTTTCGACTCAAAGTATGATGTTATGAGTAGTACACAAGCACCGTGGAATTTAGTCAAATATCTGTGTTATTTTTTATGCACACCATTCAAATTACTCATGGATAACAATATAACAATTACAGCAGGAAGTGGAAGCGTAGAATTTTCCTTTTTTACCTATACATAGTGTCAAAACATTACATACAAAGTATCTCCACAGTTGGTCACTAGCGTACCTAATTTATGACAGGCATGGCACATGCCCTGGGATCCATTTGAAGGGGGCGCCACTGACATTATCTTTGTGATAGAGACAGCCTAGCTCTCTGATTGGATTGAAAATGGGAAAGCATGGAAGACGCATTTTCATGTAGTGCCATAATTTGTTAATCAAGACAGAAGAGCGTACTTGTATTTTTGAGATGATATTTTGGTAAAGTAATCCTAAAGATGGGAGTCAGATGTTTGAACAGGGGCGCTATTTTAGTGTCTAAAAAGTGCCTGCGAGATGACAAAAATGTAACACAGTATGCAAATAGCACAACATCAAATTCCAGAATAGCATTGTCTAAAAATGCCGGACAATACAGTCTTGAGCTAGCACTATATAACATTCGGGTTATCCGGGTAGCTTATCAATAGCTGAAAATAGTATCAAAGAGATAAACTAGGTCGGATTTGTAATGTTAATTTGTCTTCGAAACTTTAATATTTATTTTTCTGTTAATCACAAAGTGAAAATACTATTCGGATTCTTTACCAACTGCTGTATTCAAATACCGCAGTGTTGGGGGTACTACATCTAAAATCAAACAAAACGAGAAATTGTAAGGCGAAGTTTCTCCCTATAGTCAGGTTATACAGTCATAGTATAATATACGAGTAGCATAATAGTATAACAGCCAACTGTTGCTGTTTCATTGGGGCCTCAGTAATGTTGAAAAACGGTCTATTGATTTATGATTAATAAATAATTTAACTGCACAATTGGTATGTCGTAGACGACGTAGAAAACCCGATATGTTATTCTTAAAGATTCTTCGATGGCATCCGGTCTAAAATGAGCCCTTACTGAATGTTCATGATCGCAGCAAAACTAGCGTGACGAACGGAACTTATTGCAGGTTCTCTGACGTGTTGACCATATCTAAAACGATTTCACACCTTAATAAACCTATGGCCTATGCTATCACATATGATGTTTATGACAGAAAACAGCTGTGGTGTTCGATAAGTCAACGTTATTATAACTTCCTATAAATTTACATCCCCATTAGCTCACAAATCGGGAATCACGGGTTTTACCAACAAAACACCGAGGTGTGTTTTTGACAATTTTAAACTATAAACGTGAGCACGTAACATTAGAGACGGTGCTGATTGGTACTTAGACGGTAGACCCGAAAAAAACAGAGCTTTTTAGTGGCTTTACGAACGTGGTCATTGTTAGAGCGGGCATTACAAGTTACTTAAGACACAATTACGGGTTACCGTTTCGTCCCGACGTAGCCTATAAACGATTGCTGTTCAATACTGGAAGTCAATTGGCAAAGGAAACACCTGTAGAGGTCGCGTTGCCGCCTCAAGTCAGTAACCAGAACTAATAATATAGCAATACTTTTGTTAGAAATATTTAATAGTAGTAAGGGGTTGTCTGCTGTAATTTTACGTAATGTAATAACGACATAAAGCGGATTACGACCAGGATCAGAAGAAATTTTGCCGCCGATAACAATAGTTATCAAGTTCTCAATGGTTTGTATGTACACGGGAATAGTTATAGTTATGACATAATTTTATGTGATTGTATCGCGGAAGAGCTCCTTTCTGTATACTACGAACAAGCTAATAAAGTAAAAACAACAATGGATCCGGCGCTTTTAAAGTTCGAATTTTTGTTTTTTGCTAAAATAACCCGGACTAACTTGCCTTATTATCGAGAAGGATTAATTAATTATTTATGTATTATTAATATACTTAACTTTTATCTGGTAACCCTGACCAGCGGTTTAGCGGGGAAGCAACGTGTGGAAACAGATCTCCCATACTTCTTTTAAAACTATATTTATATCGAAGCAAGCGAGTCAGATTGCACAATACAAAAATTTGCAGCGAAACTGTACATTCGTTATTTAGGATTTCATATCAACTAGTTTCAGAAAATCGAAAAAGTTTGAAATTTCATCTCTGGAGACAGAAACTCTTAAGTTTTAATTTTGTTTTTCTCGCGTTCGTAGTTCGTACCTTTGATTTTTTCAAAAGAAGTTATTATAAGTTTTTATGAATTAGATCCGATATTATTATGCCTCACCCAGACATAAATGATTGCAAATCGGTATAGTGGTTTGGTTTTGAATTAGAACTTAGGTCTCGTCAGACTAAAATTGCCTGATATTATTATGCCATCCTTTCCTTCAAGTGGGAAACCATATTTGGCTGGATTGTCGTAGATGATATAATAGGATGATAAAGATCGAAGACACCAAAAGAACAATTTAGGGAAATTGGTAAAATATCAGGCCACAAACGAGTTGATAGAGAATAATGTGTAAATTGGCGCTTATTTTTGATGTGATCGTTTATACAGAAAACTTAAATGATAATTTTCGTACGGCTATAGGTTATTATCCCTGACCGCTGTAACTATTCTCACAAGTCTATCAGCGAACGGTGAGAAATTCACATATAATGATATGGTATACAGACGTTAGGCTAGGCTGAACTATACACGACGCTGGGAAAACAAATACTCTAAAATAGTAAAGTAGTAAGTTTCAAAATGAAGAGAAATTTTTACGATATTTCTGTGTGCTTTAGACTGCACTAAGATAAATGAAATGTGCTAAAACGATACGTCAGAAACTGACTATAGTAACCCTAAATCCTCATGACGCCGCTTCCCTTTTATGTGGTTGCAATGAATATGTTTTCGATCGTGTTATTTTTAAATTTAGAGTGACGCAATGGTTTCAGTGTGTAGCCTTACCCGATAATAATACTGCACGGGCCACTCGCACCTGTTTAACGTGAAAGAGAGCGTTCTCTACGGGGACTAATGGGGTTACTTCGGGGGCTCAATTGTTGCGGCTTTCATCCGATAATGAAAGGCCTTTTCAAACCCACCAATTCAAAGGGTCATGCCATGTTATCATACTAGTACGAGCACATCATCTCTTTATTACAATCGAATGTGTATGCACAGTGTCGTTTGTGCGCGTTACATGGTTCAGTGACGTTTCAGAGCAAAGCTCACTGCAGCTGCTGGTGAATTTAACGAGGTTATGACAACCTCTTGTCTAGTATATATAACATCCCACCAGTGACTATAATATCTTAATATATACGCATTGGTTACAGCACTCCGGCATAAATTATACCTTATTGTTCTTAACTATGTGATGTCGAAGGTCTCAATTGATAGTTTATGTTCTATTCGTTGTCCGAGTCAAATAAATCGGGAGTCAATGACGAGAACGTATTTTTTGCGAATAAGACAAACGGAACAAGTCAAAGGTTATTTCCGTACTGTGAAACTAGTGGTTACAAGAACATATAAATAACTTACTCTTCTTGTGACGTATGGATCTACGTCCTTGGCAGAATTTTTCATGATCGTCATCAGATCTCCGTGAAGGGTTCGAATTTTCTGGAAACGGAAACGAATGAATCTTGCCGAGGTGAATTCCAACAGTTTTTGCGAAGGATTATTGGTTGTCGGTCGTCCGTTGATCAAAGAAATGTGAATCTAGAGATGAAATTGTACGTTTCATTTACTGACCTTAGATTCATTATGATTATCAACTCGTATTATTATTAATATTATTTTTATTAATAAATAAAAATTATTTGCATAAGCTTCAAGATAATGCAAGAATTAGAAGAAAGAATCGAAAGAAAGGTATAGAATTACCTCGCCATTGTTTAACGGTAGAATTTTAGAGAAGAACGAAGTGCAGACAACTTCGTCATCTGCCCTGAATCTCGGAGAGCCGGTCCGCGTAGTCCGGATTGGATATCTCTTTCTGCATTCGCTCGATGACAGAGCAAAATATTGCCAGGGATGCCAGGATACGTTGTCGAGGGATTTCTCAAGAATCCAATTCCCTGGCCTTGGGGAATTGGAAGATTTCAATATGACGTAGGCAACTTGAAATATCTGGAAAAGATATAATAATAATGAAAAGAAATCTAGAGCTAATTGCTTTTAGCCTGAATGAATGTTGGGTTGAAAACCACCAAGCTAGACAACGTAAATACGATTTTGGAAGCTGGAAGTTGTAAAACATGCAGTAAAAACGTTTCCAGGAAGAATAAAGGTCACAATATATCGATATGCGATCGTTGAATGTTCTGGTTTTGGAATAAACACCAATTTACTGGTTTTCGATACCACGTGAAACGATTACGCTGCTTCTCTCGAACCAATGGTAAAAAGTTGAACGATATTCAATCACGATAACTGGTAGAGAAGTTATTCTCGTCCGTAACATTAATAAAAATCGCGTTAGAAGACAACAGGCGTGAAGAATTCCCGCATCTCATCTAAATCAAATACGCCCCAGTTCTCACTGTCACAGATCATGCAAACAGCAGGGAAGATGTCTAATTTGAATTGCTACTAAATTTATCCAATAACTTAACTACAGAATCTATAGAGGACGTCCCAGTAATCTTCCAGCGTCCCACTTCATTTCCATGTCTTGTAATTATTCTCGCTTTCACGCATATCGGAATACAATACGATTTCATTACTGAAGCATCCAGGACAATTATGCAATATAATGAATGTACGTGCATGCAGTCAGTGCAAAATTCCATAAATAATTTATGTTTCATAAGCTAAAAAAAATAAAAATAAATATGTATGTGGATTAGGTCCACACCGAACGTCGGAAATAGACATGAATAAAATACAAAGTTACGATTCATTGTATTACTTTTGTGTATCCGATTTAAGTGATATATATATACTACATAATTCTGTTTTTATCCATAGGTGTCTGCTGGGGATGACAAAGGGGGTAGTTATCCCCCCAGTCTGGATAAGAAGTCATACAGGTACATTTCTTGCATTGTTCATTCAGACTTGCAGCTGGTAGATTAGTAGAATGCTGAAATTGTTCGGTTTTATTGAGACTAAATTATCCCTCAAACTCTCACAGTTACAATATTCAAAACATGATTCAAATAACATAAACATGTATATATATATATAGCAATAGAAATAAATTCATTTGACCTTCTATTAAAAAGTTTGGAGGCTTATATTTGTTTTCAAAGGTGTATTGTATATACAAAGTTGTTTTTTCGGTCCGTTAGCGAACAAGAGCCCAGATGATACTTCAAAACAAGCAGCCTAACCTTTCTCAGTATTGACAGTCACACGGTAGCGTTTGTGGTTGTGTAGGTTACAAAGGTGTTTGAAAGCCAGGTATTCAACATTAGCTCACGCATTTAGATCAAATGTTGTCCGCAGATCAAAACAATGACGACATAGTATTGAACGAACGCCTACAGGCGCCTCTGGTACCAAGGGAGAGAGGGATCATAAGCGTGCCGTCGCAGTCTTTGCTAACTTTCGCCACCGAAACCGTGTTCGTCGCGGGTCGACGATTTTCTCGCCACATGAAAGGCGCAAAGACACAATAATCCGCTATTATCGCCCATTCCGGTAACAGGATATCGAAAAACTGTGTTTCACTCATTCAACAGGGTTAGTGGTTGGTTAGTTATGCGAGTATCACTTATATAAGATCGAGATTTTATATTTACCATATATATTCCAACCCGGCTGTTAATTCTAATGGACCAAACAAGCATCCAGATAAGACCTTATGGCAGCGCAATGTAAAAATTAGATTAACGAAACGGGACTCAAGTTTGATGGCAACGCGAAAAAATTAGTCTTCAGATCAAGAGACAAAACCCTTTGATGTGCCGACGTAATAACCCCATGACTTTGGCGATGGGAAATAATCTGGGAGATCAAAATGGTGATAACCAGACGGAAACGTTTACCGGAACTCCATAGCGTATAAACTCTTAAGTTCTCAGAAGCGCTAAAAAGATCTAGTGTTATGCATAGAAAGATAAAGCTAC
Organism: Halocynthia aurantium; assembly: GCA_013436065.1. Lineage (NCBI taxonomy): Eukaryota > Metazoa > Chordata > Ascidiacea > Stolidobranchia > Pyuridae > Halocynthia > Halocynthia aurantium. The sequence continues at coordinate 134,807 of QXVX01001947.1, read as the reverse complement.
AAAAAAACCGACATATACTGGTGTAAATTTGTTATTGGAGACTATTTTTGAGCAGAGGATATACACTTTGTATTTAGTTGAATTTGATAAAATTTTGTGAAAAAGAACACAGCAGTAGTTTAAGTTTACTGCTTTAAATCGAAAAACGGGAAAAATATGAAAAAAATAAAAATGAAGTTTTCTAGTTGATATTTCTTATTTTTTTTAGAGTGCATAAACAGAGGTTGAGTTTGAGTAGCAGCACAGGTCATCACAGTCAACAAAATTCAGAATAACAGGAGCTGCCTGTATATGATCAATGGCGTAGCTAAGGTGGGGTGTTGATTGGTACCATTAGGAATTTTTCAATGTGAATATTTTCCGCCTACGTATCTCTCAGAATTTTTTAATATGCTGCACGACTTTTAAATTTAGATATCGTTTGCTTTACAACTATAAGTTCATTTATAGATTTTGAAAAGGAATGGAATGTAACATTGTTGTAAATGATCATTCGTTAGATCTGTACATTTTTTAATTGAGCTTTTACTAATGTAGGTCAAAGGGTAGAATTTCCTTATTGGGCAACGTCGACGTTACGTAATGCACGTCTAGATGAAACAAACCCTCTACCTAGTTCGTGTCCAATTTTCAGACGACGACAACTATTACACATAATACCAACTGTCTCATTTGACAAATCCTCATTACTATTTTGTATGATATATGAATACCATACATAGTTGTGACATACACACATGTTATCACGCAAAACCATTCAAAATGACTTTACTATTTTGGGACGAATGTTAGCGGCTACCATCAGCTACTATCGCTGACTTGACCCGGGCGGGAGCGACCCTCAACGCCTTAAGTCGTCTATCATTTTAACGGGCATTTGGGCAAACAAATCCAAGTAATTTCGATAATGGCCTCAACGTTGTTTGTTAAACATTGTAAATAAGTTGGTTAACACGAAAATGGCTTTTTGTTTGATGATCGTACAGCGAGAGCTTGTCTATAGTTCACTGGAGTCACAGCCATTACGCCTATGACGTTTGTCTGAAATACTTTCTAGTTGCGACGACGTATAGACAATGTCGTCATAGCTATTTGCTATATCGCAAAGCAGTACATGTTTTATGCCCTTACTCACGCGAGAAAACCCTAAAAATAGATCTCTGTTTTGTATAACTTCTTCAAACACATGTTTTTGATATGATGTCTCAACGTGGACCTACTGTATCTAATACTGTTGTACATGCTTTCTCCGCTACCAAAGACACGGTACGGATCGTATTACACTTTCTCAATTGGTAACATTAGAGATTGGTAACGTATGTGTACAGTGGCAAATGATATACTATGAAAGATCGCCGAATACAATATCAATTGTATATCTCAACGGCAATGTAAATGAGAATAGAAAGAATCTCTAGAATAGAAATGAATCGGTCCTCGCAACAAGAGGAGTAGTACGTGCGAAAAATAGTGCCTTTAACAATCATGGGGATCATCTTACTTTAACAGAGAGCTAGCGCCCTTTCAATGTCGCCCAGGGCCCGTGCTATACCCTATGCCCCCCTGTTTCCCGTAACGTCTATCTATAAACAAAAATAGACTTTTGTATTCCAGATCTAAAAAATAGATCATGCTTACCTGTTTCAAATCTAGAGTTATCGTAACCCAGTGATACTGATATCCTTGGCTTATACTTGGGCTCTGCCACCAGGTGTCTCCACGCCCATCAATTACAAACGAGATGTTGTGATGTTCACTTGTATCCGGGCTCTTTGAATAGCAAGTCTAAAAAAAAACAGGACTGCTTAGTGAAATACGACAAACAGTAGCAAGCACTATTCACTCTATTATCCATTGAAGGAAACGGAAAATTTTACTACGAGCGTAAAAATTGGTGACTTCACATGACTACACATTAGAAGGTCACACAAGGTTAACCGTTACATCCGTGTATGGTTAAAGCGTAAGTGGAAACTCAGTTTCATAAAACCAAGGAACGGGGAAACGTTATTGTTAGCTGGGTAAAGGTATATTTATCGTTGGAGAAATTTCCAGGAAGTTTTGTTATGACGTGGGGGTGGTGATCTACGAACAAGTTCTGGTTTAAAAAATAGGATATCAATCTGTAAGGGTGATCGGCTTTGTTGCTTAAGTTTCAATTACAGTCAAGGGTAGAGTTGATATACATTCTCATTTACGGGACATGTCCCCTTTTTAAGTATCAAAATCTTAGTCCGGGAACAGTCAGCTGTTAATAATGATAAGGAGGGTAGTAACTTTTCACGTCTCGTTCTGTTTCGAAGTAATTATTTTCATTGTTTTGGCATAAACTCACCCCACACTGACTTCTTTTTCGACGAAAGAGTTTGTTTACATGTTCAACCAATTTACAAAAATATTCCGGCTCTGTTTCACCGCACGTCGCGTTAACCGTGATATCTGCATGTGCTGCAAGGTTCACCACTGATGGGTACAATCCTGTCCAGAAAAAATAGAAGATTTTCAGTAACCTTTAAGATGCCTTTTATTACTACTTGCATGGAAGTGGATGTTCAACACCCCGATTCCCCTCCCAAACCATCAATCGATTTAGACTGGAAGCAATTCGACATAACTGCAATGTTCTTTATGTCTGAAATACATCCTAATGTCTGTAAAGCCTTCCAAATATTGCTACAAAAATATTGAAATTTTCGACTCTTTTACACTTTCGTTTGAGGATTTGGTCCAGTCACCACACTGGAAATAGTAAAGTTTGGAAACAGGAAATAGAAATTCTTCAAAACGAAACATTACTCAAGGGTTCTTATTCCGATATATCCATATCCGCCAAAAATTATCTTAAAAATGAAAAGGAATTATGCGTATCAAATTGCATAAGCATCCTCGTTCGCAGGAACAAGGCACACAGGTGACACTCGAGTAGCCAGTCATTACGGTAAATAAAACCAGACCGACTTCAAAGGTCGAAAACGTTTTGAGACAATACCCGATGTACTCTTTGCTGGGTCCCGTAAAGGACTGAAAGGGATAGGGTAAAGTATGAGTATAAACTAATAACTTAAATGGCCAAATCATGCTGGGTCCCGTAAAAGACTGAAAGGGATAGGTTAAAGTATAAGTATAAACTGATAACTTAAATGGCCAAATCAGTGAATGTAAACCTGGTATAGACTTCAAAGTTCAATTCAAATTCAAAGTTTTTCTCATGCCACGAACTTACAAGGGTTGTTAGATCAAAACAATAAAGCGCCAAACACTCCCGAAAATTTACTGGCAACAAATATTATGATAGACTATGACTATGCATAGGAATTTTCTGGCGCCAAAAGTCAATCAGAAAAATTGCCACTAAAATTTGGCGACAAACGCGAGCGGGACAACGATGGGATTTACGACCAAGACAACTAACCAGAGACTATGATGACTATAGTATGGATACCACCGGTCTTTCACGTATCAGTTGTAGGTATGAAACATATACAATAGCTTACAATTTGTAAATTATGAATATCATTCCTAACCTCAACACACTTGTGTGATAAGTTATCAATATGAATATTATATATACATTCTTTTCAGATTGGGAGAGCACACCTGTGTGCACGCAAATTATTTTTAAACGAAAGGAAGACTGCTCACCACCAAATCAACTTTAACACACTGAAATCATTTATGTCAATATTTGATGTTTGGTGAATAATACGAAGAATCTGAAGCATTAGTAAGCTTGGTTATTCTTCCGCGTTTTGACTTGTGTATTTAAAGGTTTCATTCCTTTTTATGCTATCATTTACTTTGTAATACCACCTACAATAAGGAATAGAAGGAAGGAATACTCAGCTACTTACTGATGCCAGATTTTACAATAACAGTGTTCTTTCAACTTACTACAAAACAAATGAAATCATACTATCGTAAAGAACTGGATACTGTATAGCTGTAAGAATGTTAAAGTACTAATTTTGATACTCAAGAATGCAATTTACCACAATTACTTATGTAGAATTCAAATAGCTAACAAGAAATGTACCCCGAAAGTACCCATATCTCCTGTCTTGTAAAACAGGTACCTGCAATAAAATTCCACTTAAAATGATAATAGACTTACGAGTGGGTTTTATTCCATGATGTAAAAATTTCGGCACTTTAAATTCATCGTTTTTAAAGCCATAGTTTCTTTTGTCTCTGAAGAAATTGTTGCTCGTTGCTCCGATGTGATTCGATAATAGCAACAAGATGCATAATATGATTTCGATTGTGGTAGCGTGGCAATGCGTCACACAATTTTTACTAGCTCCCGTTAATGTATTAATTCCGGGAAAGATCACATCATTGCATTGATTTCTACGCCTTTTCTTTGTCGGTTTTGTTTTTTTATGACATACAGTGTTTTGTTGGCAGTGGAATTGACAAGATTTCCTGTGATTCTTAATGCAGTTAGCTGAGCAGTACTTTAGCTGAATGGGACTGAGCGAGAACTGGATTCCTCCAGACCGAGCAAACTTATTAATAGATGAAGATGACGAACACGAGTGGAATGGCAGACAAACTTTACATTTCAAATACTCTGATTTGTTATCAGACTTCTCAAGATACGTTCGGCGTCTTTGGTCAGTTTGCGATAGAAGCTTAGAATTATTTACGAACGGTTGCAGACATTCTTCTTGTTTGCTGTCACCTTCCATTGGTGCCTGAAGATGTATCACGTCAGAGTAAAGGCGACCACAATCCGGTAGAGTACAGAATTCAGGATGAAAGACGTTGACGCTTCAGTATTTAACTAAACCTTATACAGACACCGTTTCGGGTTACTTAACTTGTCATTGTTAATTTTATCCTGTTATCTAGGATCACAAGGGCGTATTGCAGATCAAACATTGCCAAGCTGACTTAGACGTAATTTTATTCTTATCCGAGGTATATAATTAGGCCCCATTCTACGGTACTTAAAACTACCAATTTATACATCAAAATACTCCAATATTTTCTACTTAACTAGCTTCTGTAAGTTTTAGCACCATTCCCGACGACTTTCATCGTCTTTGTAGCGACTTCGAGACATTTTCCATCGGCAGAAAAATTGTCTAGTTCACGACCTTTAATATCACAACAGAAACTACACAGCTTACTCTTTGTACTCTGCGGTTCAACGATTTTGAACAAATATGATTTCAATGAACTACTGACAACATAACTTTCAATATATGCAAACAAGAACAGCTACCTAAATACAACGATGATACTGTAGTTTTATTTTATCATATAGCCATGTATATCAATATCATGACCCTACACGCGTACTAAACAAGCTGTCGATTTGGCCTGGAAGATTAGTTTTAGCTACTAAGTAAATGTATACCGACAAGCTCGTAAACTTACTGTATCTACTAATTCAAGTCTGTCTGACTGTCAATAAGTGTTATTTCTACATAGATCGATGTAAGCAATGTTCTTCATATCTCTCACCACAGCTAAGGGCATAATCATGTCTTAACAGCTTAGATACATGTATACCATTGATGATACAGTTGTACCATATCCGTACAACACCAACAGTACACCGCCGGATTTTTGAAGGCTATCATTACAAGCAAACTTCAAAGAACGGTAATACACCGGTTGCTCAACTGATGCTATGTAGTTATCGTCAATACTTCCTATTCTACATAAACTTTTGAACATTGTGAACAAGCGACTGGGTGAGAATAGAATGTGTGTAAAGCTTTCCTTTCATATCTATATCCGTAACCTCTCTTAAAGGCCCCACATTCGTCAAACGGTGTCATTGTAAAGACCGGATCTTTATCAGTTCGAGAGACGCAAGTCGCAGTATTAATTCAACATTGTCCCCGATAACGTCATATTACAACAATTTACTAAATAAATGAAAGATTGTGGAATAGGTGGCACGGTGCCTGTCTCCTGGGGTCATTTGAAATATTTCTATGGATTCCGGCCAATTCTGCTCTGTTTTGATAGCTTTAACCTTCTATAATACTTGGCTATGAGGCCTCATCACTTGTCGTATGGGACACACACATATATATATATATATACAGGACATTGTTACAGTATCTACGTAGATCCAAAATATACAAGGAAATACTGCTCCTAATTCCGCGACTTTTTAGAATACTTATATATACAATGCGGAAAACCAATGGCACTCCCTCGCTACGTTTCCACGATATTGACAAAAGGCATAATATTCACACTGCTAGACCATGACAGAAATAATATGCGACAGACCGGTCATCAAGTTACTGTCATAAAAATGTTACTGTTAAAAATAAAATTGTCGATAGGGCACTCGACAATGCATGAGTCATTTCAACTCATTGCAGATCCCCTCGTCTGTCAGAGTGACTTTTCCAGCTTTCCGAATTTTAACATAAATTAGAATACGGTGCATATATAAAATACATACTAATACTGACGAAGAGGAGTGAAACCATCAAAGCGTTTGTCATGCAAGGTAAAAAATATAACGCTTTAATATGATTCCTAATTAGTAAAAATTAGTAAACAAATTCTAGATGTAACCCACCAGAATCTGACCCGCTAAAAAAAAAAACGATATCGGTCCGCATAGTAATAAGTTTGGAAAACCTTGTATTACAATATATATTTTCTCAATATTTATCAATCAAACGATGTACCCAGGCCGACCAATGAGCGGGAAGATCGCTGGAAGGCCAAAATAATGATGTAATCACATCACAAGAGGGACGATCATACCATAGTGAAATCGTCATGCCATATGACACCATTTACATGTTCCATTGCAATTTCTACTACCGTTCTCCCCTTTGAAATAATAGGGCATTAGACTGGCGGAATTCCTGGCCGCTTTTGAACGCTAGTTTGTTCGGCTTACATGTGATAATACACAGCATAGGTAACATCTAATTTTACAAGAAGAATAACAAAGATTCAATTGATGTCTTCATGAATTTGTAAGGATCAGCGGCCCTAACGAAGTAATAATTACGTCGAAATGTTTTGTACATGGAGAGTGCAACGCACTGCGGGAAGCGAAAGTTGCGTTTTTAACAAAGGCCGATCCGCTGGAACGGAGCATATAAAAACACACATATTACAAGCCTATTACACTACACGGGGTTATCAAAATAATAAAAAAGAAAATTACTGTTACTGGGCGATCGCGTTTCTGTATACAAAACATGTAGTACAGGGTATAATGATGTCACGATCTTTTACGAAGGAGTTCTTTACAACAATACATAAACAGATCGTATTTGTTTCAGCAACAAAATAAGACAATTCAACCAAACCATGTTTAGACAACATAAACATATCGATACAAAAAAAAGCTACGATACAGTTTTTCTGCAGTGAATACAGATTTTACCTAATTAGTAGCTTATCTTCTGGTTCAAATAACATTCGGAAGGGTAAATCTAAATAAGAAAAAATAACTCTTTTTCGCAAATAAAATGGAAAAAATGAATTTTTCCGTTTCTTTATTTTGCACTTGGAAAATACTATACACATCTCACCCTATGAATACAATTCGATTCAGTCACATCACATCCTAATTCCAGAAATTTTTATGTATTTTGATGTATTTAATATTTAAATTTGGTTAATTTAATTAACTGGTAATCATGAAGAGGGTGAAATAAAACTCGGAATGCAAAGTACCCTCATGGCAGAAGCATCCTTCACTATTTCGAAACTTTGTATTCTCGTAAGAATCGTTCCATGAACCACAACACAACCATAAAACTTCAAGAACGTGGTACTCGTCAGTTGAAAGGTTTTTATCCAATTAAGTACAATACACATAAGCTACATAAGTAGCTTCTACAATACCAGTACAAAGCGTCATTCCCCAATACCGCCAGTCAGACTTCACTAACAACATGACCATGTCTTTATCCAATGCTGCTGCACCGAAATGGTTACCATAATTTACACAAATTTCTACCTAACAACCTCCTAGTGGACTGAATGGTAAGTTATAGTTCAAATTATGCTGCTGGAAATTGCTAAGACAGTGAGTGCACTTATTCTACAACCGGACAGCACAGATAAACTCGACATGGCGACTTTACCTTGCTCTGCAAGAAACTTATATATACAAACACATAAGCGACCTCGATGTAACGACAAAGTCAAACAAACCATTTCACAAAGTTATTTTTCTTATGATATACAAGCGGTGCAATTGCTTGCTCTAAAACTATGCGGCTTCAAGACACAGCTAAGGGATAATTGGTAAATAACTCTCCGTCCAAATGTTATTAAAGGTTCATAATGATCCCCAGTGGCTTCACCGCTGTGTATCACTGCAAGCGAGTTGTAATATGAAATGCAGAAATATCACCATGGAAAGATTTGAATTGGTTAGTCAACGTCATATTGCACTTATTAGAATACTTCGTTTGATGTTAGATTAAATCTATTCATAGACACAGTAGCACAATTGCTGAATACCAAATACCCGACATTGGGAATTAGCTGATGTTAGATCCATATGACTACATGACCTCAAACTCGAACTTTGGGGAAGAGGGGGAATTCGGATGCACTTGAGAGCCCTTGTTAAAACGAACTAATAGATGAGGGGGTATGTTTCAGCCGATGGCCCGACTAGACCGGTAGATAATGGTTCATACGTGTACTATATTGGAAATATATATACACTGAACACGACACACAGTAACGAAATGAAAGAAAATACTGTAAACATCAAGTAGCTATATTAAACACGTGAGATATATATATATATATATCGGGTTTATATATCAACTAATCCTACATGTACTCAGTACTTTTCGAGCAGAAATACGGTTAGAGATAAGCGGCGCATCGTTAATGTTTAATTTCATTTGTCGACTTGACAAATAGCAGTATCTTTACCACACCTCACGCAACTGATTTTCATATTTATATGAAAAATCATTTTCCCCAAAGAGCGTGGGTTATCACAACTCACAACTCCCGGTCAGACGACAATCGGGGAGCCGCAGACAACTAGACAAATAATACGGAAATGTAGTTGGAACTCGGCATCCGAAAGCACAATATTATTGTTAACGGCACCCGATGTCACGGTAATGCTATTGTCAATTGTAGGAAGTGGCTTGAGGAAGGCGTTGTCGGGCGGATAGAGATTGGCAAGGACAATATAACACAAGTGGGCGATTCACTGATGACAGCCTGTTCTAATAAGATCGCTGTCTCACCGTTGGCGTCAAAGATTCTGTTTCGCTTTTTCTCTTCTTCACCGATACCGGTAGCTTTTTTTTATAATTCGCAGTTAAAATTAGATCTAAACTAACGAACTTATGGCGACGATAGTGGCGTGATTAGTGTTGGAGATGAAAGACGTGCCATGCTTTGAGAGCTTGTAGCCACAAAACATAACGGTAAACAATATTTTGACTTCAAATTATGATGCAGTCACACCTAAGCGAATCATAATGACTGTATATGACAATATCAGTCAACTGCCTATCTCGCATCACTCTAGCATCAGTGGTGTGGACTCAATTCAATTTTACCTCATACACGTTACATTGTTTAATGCTGGAATTGGGGTGCGAATCTCATCAATCAAAAAGAAAAAATTCAAATTCCACCACTGTAACGGCATTATCAGCCATTAACATGCATGCAACAACTACGACGTTTAGTTGGAGCCCTTGTCACAGAAAAGAAAAGTTCAAACATCTGAATTTAATATCGGACTGATGCGACAAGTATGAATAAAATCAACATGGAAAACCTTAAACCGTAACCAGAATAAGCAGGTACATGAGTCGGTGATATATAAGCTTTCAATCCGTCATCATAAATGATAACTTCATCTCTAAGACAAAACCTGAAGTGTTGGGGTGCAAAAATAAATTAGACATAGCACAAGCTGCAAAGAGGAAGGATATGGAAGTTACTATCTGGACTAGCCGGGGTAGTAGTTTTTAAATGGTAGTAGGAGATATCTGTTGGATGTGTAGTTTGGTGCTTATTTATATTATAATCACGAGTATAAGTCTCAAATCCCAAATACAAATCCTCTACATAATCTTTCCACGCTAAGAATTGATTGTGATGAAAGTTATGAGTTATGATACGATAACCTATCCATCCCCAAAAGTAGAAATGCTTTCGACTTCCTTTTTAGCGTGTAAGCGCCATTCACGAGCATAGATATGTCGGATAATACAAAAGCTAGAGATTAAACATCAATCGATATTCCGTAATCCCATTTGAGGCGATAAAATCGACGTTAAACATCTATACAATATATTACGTATTAATCAAAGTCGAGGAAATGAAGGTATAGCAACGAATATCACTCCCTTCATTCACCCTCTATAAAGGTTGAATAGTAGCGGCTCAATCAAACGATATGCTCGAATGATAATGTAAGGCCGAGGAAGTCAGCGATTTTAGTGAATCCACTCGCTAAAGATTGTCCGGGGTTAGCGTATCATTAGACCCCACTAATTCCGTTTGATCCCTTGATTTTATTCACAAGGTGTCACTTTATCCAGCATTGAAATGATTGAATTGAAATACTCGACACAAGGAACAAGGTAGCAGAAATATCTAGCTCTGGAAGACAGTAAATAAATTTCTATGCTTCCTTTGCTTTCAAATAAATCTAAAGTTTGGAAACTGAAAGAAGGAGAATTTACACCTAAATAAATTTCAATTTCACACCTACCCCAATTTTACCAACCACAATCAGGCCAAATCCGTACGAAAAGATTTTGGATAGCACCTATGAAAGGGGATGATCATTTGATACCAGTGCCATTCTAGTTACTGTTACATATATCACTAACTTCACAATAATAAGAAATAAATCAGTCTAGGCAAAAGAAATGAAAGCAGCCAAATCCATTCACATTTTCAATTTTAATTAGATATATCGCTATATAGGAGCCCAAAATAATAAGGCTAAATTAATTATTATAATAACTGCAACTCGTGATCTTTATGCTACGACGCGGAGGAATTAACCCTTTTCATTGCATTGCACTCCTCATGTCATTTCATCGGTGCGCGGTTACGTCACTTTTATTTCAAACCGACAAACCGACGTATGTTTCCATCATCGGAATATTATGGCGCCAACTTTAAATTGGCGAAACTTGCGAAGCAAAATCGCATTACGTCACGAGAAAATAGCACAGGTAGATTTTCAGATTTACATAACGCTAGCATTCCCTTGATGGGATCGACCAGTTTGTTCTCACGATATTTCCGACCGTTTTGAAAGGTTCTCCTTGTCACATGGTCTGGAATGCACTCGACTTAGTCACGCGAATGGGAGTGAGAGTACTTTGTGGGAATCAAAACATTGAACTCCAGCAGTGAAACTAGTTATAATTAAAACTAGTTTTTCAATATGACCCATTAGTAGAGGGTGGTGGGTGAATTAGTACACAAAGGAATTCGAACGCATAATACATAATCAAATTATTATTTTTTATTTTTAAAACGCTTACAATTATGATTTTGACCGTCTTTTTCGGGCCTTATGAAAACACGAAACGGGCCGCGTAAGTAGTATTCGACCCAGAACCCGCATAAGCTAGTGCGGACCTGTACCAGATGTTGGATGGTCGAGTTGCACTGCGACTATAAACACATTGCGAAATTTGAAATTAAAACTGATAATTAGGTAAAACACCAAATCGATTTTGAAATCGCACGGGTCCTTCAAAATGTGGGTCCTGTCGCTAATGGCTTTTGACAGGAACAAAATCCATCTATCATGTTTCCTGGAAAGTTTCAAAGTCCTCTAAAGTTTACACAGTTTATCAGGTGCGTGAAGAGATTGTCGCATTGAGGAACCCTTGCTGGCTGCTCTTTGCTTTGGGAAAGAACTTTGCGGAATGTCAGCAACCAAATCGGGAATACAATAAGTCAATAGAACACAGTATTATTATAATGGGTTTACCGTTCTGGCAAAACCAAATGTTTCCATTTTCAAAGAAAAAATGCCTGGTCTGAAAACGGGCATGACTATATGAGATGACGTATATGGCACTTCAAATTTATATCCTTTAGTCGTTCAGGTTCACAGTTTCAAAGCAGATTTGCGATAACTTTCAGACCGCGATAAACACTAAAAGACTTCTACCAGTCTATGTGAATTGAAAATATCTCGATTTCCAGACATTAGATAACGTCTGTCACGGCTAAAGTTGAAAGTCAAAACGATACGAGGATCTTAATATTCTGAATATAAATATATCGAAAATATGTGATCTCTGTTCTATCGAGAACTTGTCAAATATCTACCGATTTCAGCGTTATAAATGATCTAGTTAAAATCTGTCCGTATAGAAAAGATCCATCTCGCTATACCAAACCCAGTAACTAAGAGGAGGAAGCGCCTTCAAAAGAGGAGGTTATAAAGTCTCACATCACAAAGTAAACTCAGAAACGAAAATATATATAACGAGATGAAAGCAATATGTTTTGAGTGAACATTTCTGAATTCAATAAGAAGTACTCCATTTACTTTACAAATGGAGTGCGTTTCTTGAAGATGAGTTACCATCGTCTGTATTGCATTAAACTATATACCAGAGGAGCCCTTAGTATATATATATATATATACCCTTAGGCCCACATTATCGCTTTCAGATTTAGGTGTAAATTGAAGCATTGTGTAGATTAATGCATCAATTTTCACCCCGAAATTATCTCGTCTGATTTACGCAGCATGTCTTTCTTGCCACGGACAATTGATAATCCTGATCGCAGCATAAAAAGGACAAGGGACACGTCTGATTGAATATCAATAAGCCGGTTAAAAAAACAAGCACAGTTACTAGAAAGGTGCTGAGTAACAGTTCGTGAAAGCCTATACGACTATTATCTTTCTAAGGGAAGCGGACGGGCATGTAAAAATACAAACCCGCCTAAATAGGGAAAATCAAAAAACTCGTTGCTTAGAGAACAGTAATTGGTTGAATCTGAACAACCAGACAAACGGTTTGTAACATCGATACCGTAACAAAACAACTATGGGCTGAGCTATGAATAATTCTGCTGTCAATAAGGCGAGCGGTACGATTTATCATTTCAGATAATATTAATTTGCTGTACAGTACTCACATGCTCTACTGTATGAGTTTAACAGCTAATTCTCAGCTTTATAAGTTCATTGCACATGTAGACAGACTTATATACTTATAAAATCTATTTGAAATTATCACATTATTTACACGGTGAATTACTATGAACAGCACAGACAAAAGTGTCGCAAAATCCTTTTAATATCCGTGTATTTCAACACACAGACGGTTAGGTAAAGGTTTCCGTTTTAGAACATTAGAAATTTTCACTCCGCTCGGCAAATCCCAATAACAAGTTCTAATTTCCGCTTTGAACTATAATAAATGGATGTCTTAGTTCTGCTCTAATAGGAAGAACTAGGAAAGTAGTGGAGTTAAAAATATAAAAATTCGTTCATATGTCAGAACAAAAAAACCAAACAGCTGTGGTTCTGTGCAAAACACGCAATTCAACCACTCCCAACTCCAGCCAGACATACATGAAGGTCCAAATGGAAGGAGACAAAATCAAATGTAAATGCCAAACACAAGGAAATTTTAAAATAATACTATCATCCCTATACCAATGCTTGATCTCAAGTGACGGCTCTGGCTTTGTATTAGGAGGTAGCAGTGACAGGATTCAATTATTTTTATGAACGTGTTCTCTCATACATCCAAATATATACAAATCTTTTGTCGATGGAATGGAAAAAGAAAAATATTATGCGGTAAATGAGATTTTAAGAACAATGCAGCACCTTTTTTTGTGAGATTTTTAAATGGGCTGAATTCCGCCACTATACTTCACATACAGACTACTCACAGGTCGTTCGTTCTTTGGCTACATTACCATCCCATGATATTATTATTTTTTTTTTTTTTTAATATTACCGTAATTTCATTCTCAAATATTAATTGCAGAATTACTAAAGCCCCCCCCCCCCCTTTTCATTTCAGCGACTGAACAGGATAAAT
>QXVX01001947.1:2934-119434 GCA_013436065.1 Halocynthia aurantium | reverse complement strand
ATTAATTGCAGAATTACTAAAGCCCCCCCCCCCCTCTTTCATTTCAGCGACTGAACAGGATAAATAATAGCCAGCAAATCGTGTCGCCCAAATCCCTATAACTGGAATCTAACACCGGATTAGTGACTGTCTTGTCACAACAAATTCGTTTTATAGTGAAGTCTGCGTCGTTTTGTTGTTTGTTGAAAACAAATAAAATCTATATCGGGCGGTCAGAATGAAAAATTATCCTATATGAAAGCACCCTTGTTCAAACAAGGTACATGAAATATCAAAAGGATTAGCGGATAAAACTGAATGTGACGTTTTGATGGCATTGTGGTGTCGTAAACTGGGAGCGTGATTTTATAACAAATACCCATCCATCTGCCTTTTATAAAACTGCATCATCTAAACGGATGAGCCCCCGATTTTCAACCTTTTGGCCAAATAAAATCTTGAAAACCTTGTAATAAAATTTCGCCTCAATAACCAAGGGGGATTTTTTACCAATTCAATGTGGAGAAACATAGAAATCGAGCACGCTATGTCAATTCAATACTGAAAATATCGAAGCTTTATACAAAAGAAGGGATAGATATCTTTATCGGATTCCTTTGAGCTATTGAATAATCGTCGTTTCTCGATTATTTAGCAATTTCGCCATTCCAATGGCAAAGCAGTACTGTATCACCACTCAAACAGTGGTAACACTACAAAATTTAATTTCTTTAGAACAATACAGCACTTACGACAATCTCAACAGTCAAAAAGCAAAAACATCAGACAAATTTCCGTCGATCGGCAACATAAAAGCTATGTTTACAGACCAACGATTCGACAAGCCTCTACCAACAAGAACCATACAAAAGGTACTTGTATCTAAACATATCAGGTACATTAAAACCGAGTCGATTTCAACAGTAACCATAGAGAGAATGTCTTTTCAATTGCTGTACTACACGAGAGGCAGTAAACAGATCAAAAGTACTGTCTACACTCTACAATGTAGAATTCACATTAACAATTGTATGTGTGAAACGTTATACACAAGTCAAAAAAAATGTAAATACCAAAAGGATGAGGTACAGGAGTTTAAAATTTAGGGCAGGCCTCTCAGGGAGTCATAAATCGGTAGGAAAATGAGTCCCCCTCGAAATATTATTAGTAACTCGTACCTTTTAAAAATATGTTGGGAAGTTGGGTTCATTCGCAGTCATTTGTTTCTAACACATGGAAATGGAAGAGTAGCAGACCGATGACAACATTTAACATTTAGATAACCTAATTAAATGATCATTAATTACTTCCCTGTGGAATTTCTGTAACGTCACTTAGGACTATCGAGTTAGCCTTTTACTATAATACGTAAGATGAAGACATACGCAACAATCCTATGCTTATCAACCAGAATGTGTTCGTCAGACGAGTTTCATTATAAAACTTGTTTATATGAGATGCATAAATTCTCATCTCAATAAAAAAAAACAGTGGACCAAATTACAAACTACTTAATCATCTCCGTCATTTTTAATTAAATACATACAACATCCTTAAAAGCCTCGGTTCCCAATTGTTGGGGCTGTTGCCCTCTGGCTTCCAAGCCCCATTCCTATTGCCCAACACACTTCTTTCTTGAAATAATACTACTGCAAATTAAAACAGCTAATGCAACATTACGAATAAAAATAAAAATATGTATTCCATCAATTAAAGCTATTCTACAGAACAAGTGTATTCTGCTGTTTTAACAATATTCAAGGGTAAATTTACTTCCAAATATACGTCATAAAAAGGAAAAACGGATGTCTGAACGTCGTCTTTGGGCCAGAAAATAAAATGATCCATCAGGGCAGTTTTACAATCACTATATTCGTTCATATAAGTCTGCGATTCGGAAGTTCGATTTGGCGGATGTATTATACCCGATACTACTCCTGTTACCGTTTACGCGCTAATCTAAGGAGACAACTGTCGTCACAAGTTGGTTTAGTTTTTCATGTAATAGTTCGATCGTATAGATTATTTGTAATCGGATACAAAGTGAAACAACAGGAATCGAGATAAAATACTTCAAAGTTTTCCTTAAAATCACCATTCACGCCTTAAACGTTCTCGTTCGCCGAATCGTCCCTCACAAGTAACCGCTACAAGAAAAATCGGAAGAATAAAGATAGCGATGTCGACCCCATTTAACTTTAGTTATCGTATATTTTATTTGAAATGAAGAATGTGCAATATCAGACCGTTAGCGTGACATATACGTTCTTGCTCAAATGCACTTGATCGTATTACTCGAAAGCATCGATAATCCGATGTGGGTAGCTAGCTAGCTCACTCAATCATAATTCTGCTTTTGATAATTTTCTACATAGAAACCTAATTAAGTAAGTACTTTTTTATGCTATGATAACTTACATAAACCACACAAACGGAATTGAAAATTGTCACTGAATAAACCTGGTATATAAGTCGAATATTCAGACTGTCATTCTTTCCTGCAATGCTGTATCTTTTCAGTTTCGAAAAAAATTCTCACTGGGGCTTATAGCCACTACCCTGCCTTTCCAACCCCAGCCTCACGCACCTTAGCATACGCCTAGATCTTATAATAAAACCCCATTTCCACCAATGGCAATAACCACGTATAAATAACACTCACCAAGTTTTCCTGGGGGCAATCTGTTGTACATCATCAGCTCTTGGCTTGAAACAATACAGTTTTTCAGTCCTATTGAGATGGCTAGCAATAAGAATACACGACGAAGATATAACCAAGCGAACATGCATCCAGCGTTGCTTTTGGAGCATCGACGAGGAATATAGTCATGCATTGAACATTTCATTTTGAGTAGCGGGAAATCGTTAATCCAAAATTATTGTCCGCTACGGCGAATTCGGCACCTCAACATCATTCCTTATCACTCAATAAAGTAAGTCTAGATCTAGATAAAGTACATTCACGAATTTAGACATCTCAGGAATAAAATATAGTAGTAGTAACTTAAGCCTAAAAAGCTCTAAACCAGAGATGATTCCGAAATAAATGGCGCAAGAATTCGTCGCACGAAACAATGAATTAGGCCCTACATGACATGAACCAAAGGATAAAATATCATAAAACCGATGTAGAGATATGGATAGGTACTGAGGTAGGTCTGAAGAATTGTACTTAAATAGAATCTTCCGCACCGGTCAGCACCGTTTGACTATCCTTGTTTAAGATACCTAATCGAACTCTGGGAGTGTAAAAATACTTCTGACCTACCCCCTCCAAGTTTAACATGAACTGATACGAGTGCAAACGAAGAATATGTCAAACAACATTCTTGATCATCCCTGTCGCAGTGTTATCAACTGTTGGGCGCTGACGACTTATCAACGTATTAATGCCGATTTGGTGGGGTCGTGAAAGTAAAGAGCTACAATGCGAAGCTCACTAAATATCCAACTCTTATAATCTTTCATCATTACATACCAATTCTCTCACTCTGAGGAATTCAACAATCTTATGTGGAGGGCTGCTGAGCTGAGATATTTTTCACTACAATTCTTATTTAATAGTCAGATTTTCCCTTAGCCAAATTTCGTTCAACTGCTATATTGCATTATACTATGTTTTCGCTTGCAATCCCCGGTATACCTTGCGTAAATTAATATTATTATCTGTCTTTCCAGTTCTACATACACTACGTGCTAACTATCCACTTGAGATCTCTTGAATTTCAGAAGAAGATAAGTAAAGATTCACAACATTCTTTTACAGGCACAGCGACATATTACATATTCGCTGTTTGTGTAAATGTAACCGGCTCATCATACGTATCTTTGCTAAGTAGAACCGTCGCTTCAGAAATTTTAAATACGATTGCTACTGCTAGACAAGATAAGGGCTCAACTCTAATGGAATTAGTTTTACATACGCTATTACAGACCGACTGGATGAGTCTCTTGAGCACTTTTGATACAGTACCACACAGCACTAATAATTGCTAGATATCCCCGTTTATTACTCTAGACATCACTTTGTTGACATGATTGTCGAGTTTTACCATCGTCTCGAAGTTCTAATTAGTATTTACTACTATTGGAGAGCAGCCTAATTGAACAAACCAGATGTGAGCATGAAGCAATGGAATTTCTGTCTAATTAACTTGGCGCCTGATAACGTTACACATATGACACTACATTCGGATATCAGCTGTAATCGTTAACAAATTCGCTTTTGTAATTAACGATTAGCGACCAGTGATGTCAAAAACACCGCCGAAATTCACAAACCCATAGGTAATCCATCTAGCTATCCGAATTGCCTAGCTCATCTCAAACTGCAGTGCATTTGCAGCATCAATAACTTAATGGGCCTAGAGATTGCAGCTGTTCATTACATAACTTAATGCCCACATCGGATTCCTTTTGCTGTAGCAATAGCGTATATACATACAAATAAAAGTATTAAACTTCTCCGTTATTCAGCATGCTCCGAAACTTGCCTCCTCATTTCAATAAAAGATTCTCTGTAGGGTAGCAGTACATTCGGTGGCGTATACTAAAACTGATTTTCCTCTGAGGTCGCTATCTATTCGCTTTATAACGCATTAGGGACTCGCCATTACCCGTCAAGTTACAACAGTATGGACGCAAGTGATTTATAACCTCCTTAGTCCAGAAATATCTTGATATCTAGTACGAAACTTGTAAGGATAAGAATTAGGAATTACTGTTGTTATACTATGTCGGTAGCACACAATAGAGGTCAAATGTCAAATTTGTGCTACGTCTTTTCTAACTACACACACTTATGTCATATGCAAAACATATTCAATGCAACTGTTCAGTAATTGTCTGATGCTCATATGCGAATATTAGACGACCTTTAGGACCAGATCTAGTCGACAAGGAAACCATTACAACGCTGCCCAAATGAAAAGAGCAAGAGCTTTAACGATAAAACAAATACGTTTTACAATGTTTTCTTTTCACTACTCCGAAGCACACACCTTCATTTGATTTGTTGCTCGGCCGATTACTTTTCATTTTACGTGGTAAACCACTTCTTTCAAAGATCAACAATGTGATAACTCACAAATGTTTTAGAGCTCCATTAATCCTTGTACATTTCACACACAAAGAATTCTGCAACTTTTCTATACACACCAACGTTAATAAATTGACATGTTCCTGTTATACAAGACATATAAGTGTATCCACGTCTCTGCAGTGCCCAATCGTCTCTGCAGTGCCTAATAGATTTTGTGCCCAGTACAATATTTTCCACATATTGCAGTTACCTGAATGAATTATTTGATACTGACATTCGTGGTAATCTTGAAGTCAATTCACACAGTTGCTATTATGCTCCCCACGCTCCCTAAAAATAATATAGAGGGTCCTGTATAATTAGTAAAAGCTAGGTCCATGAAATGTTAAACGACTAACACGGCAGGATTTTTAAATTCATAGCATTTTATACAGCATTTGATCGCAACTACAATACAGTTATTCATGATAACGAGTAATCACTCGGATTACTTGAGCTTACAAGAGCGTTTCCTTTTCACTTGAAAAACTTTCGTGATTTGAAAACGCTACTCGTGGCAGTCGCCACTAACCTTACGGTTAGGAGCAGTCACGCCGAATAGATATGCAGAGCTTACTCTTACATACCATCTAGCGAATACGGAAGACTGGAGAACACCTAACTTTTGCCTCATTTTTATATTTTCTATCACCGCGTCTTCATTGTGTGTGGTTTCAATAGCTTGATCTTGGTGAACAGTATTCTTTTGGGATTTTGGACTTTTTGGTGAGATTGTCTACCTGCTAGGGGTAGCGGATCGAAGGGAACTCATCAGCCTGTTTGATGTGACGTCATTACGACATGCTATGCTGGTCTGGAAATTTGTACAGAAAGTCCCCGATATACGAACGGGTTGCGTTCCAAGAGGTTGTTCGTAAATCCAACACAATAAAAATAAATACACAGGTAATGCATATACAGCACATCGGTTCTTAGATACACTAGTTTCACCTCCACTACCTTTTCCTTTTGTTTCCTGCCATTTTGGGTTCGAAAAATCTCTTGAATTATAATTATTAAATACTAACACGATAACAATTTCTTAATACTTCGTGAGAATGAGATAGACTACAGTACTACACTATACGAAAATCACCATTCACCAATGTCTGGTTTTGGATCATCATGTTTTTTTTATTGTCAGTTACCTGACCCCAACACACACTGCAGTTTGGGTTACACACGGTAACGTATAAGCGGAAATTAGGAAAAAATTTGGGATGTTTGAACAGAATATTGTCTTTTCCTGACCAATTTATGAAGTTTGTCAGAAAAAAATCTCCCTACGTTCTCTGGTCTCCTTTTTTTGGCAATTTCCGTAGCTCATTAACTGAAATCAAAATGACACGTACGGCAAATAATATAAAAAAGAAACACCAGTCGGTATCTATTTTGTTAGTATATTTTACATTCATCATCATCAATTTAGCTTGAACTTCAGAAACTTGATTACAATAGGGCAAATTCTGAATATATATAAAAAAATGGAGATAAACTGCATGTCAATATACGACATGAAAACCATTTTTTGCAATGCTTCACACTATGTTTGTTTATCACAGAAAAATTACCATCCAGATTAAAGAATTCAGCGAGCTATTACCATCGACTATTTCTATTTTTATTTAGAATTGCTTCTGATAGCCGGTTACAATTCTGCGACACCAATCCGTAACCGTCTGTTTGTTAGCAGTGAATTCATTGGACATAATGCATACAACCCAATCTTTACTCGCTGCCATTCTACCACCATATAAATTATTTCCACCATTTTTTTTTCCCACCAAGGTACAACCATGACAATCCTCACTTTCCTCAAACATATCGAAGTTGACAACATATTTTAGTCCGCCCACAACTTCCCCATTACACTGGAAATGCTCCTTCTCGGCCTTGCTGTGATCGCAGGTGGCCTTTATCATTTTCTTTAAACTCTCCATACCTACATTAATTTCTACAGCAGATGGTGGGTATGAATCGTGGAACTGAAGTGTCTGTAGAGTATCAATACAACATGTTAACCACAATGAGTTTCACTATATTCCAAAGTTCATTCTAAGCTTTACTTTATTCTTTTTATTGCCATAAGCCATTAATATTTCCTAGTAATGGAAAAAAAATTCAATACTTTATGCAGTATTCAGATTTATCACCACAGTGAAAACCATTCAACACAAGTTTGTGTGACGTGATTGTATTGCATTACTCAGTAGACATCCAAAATTGTCAGATGCATAGAGCCTTTTTACTGCACTCGTACCGTACATTGCTTAAATAAACTATACTGAATATATTTAATTGTACAAAGTTTATAGGAGTGAAATTTAGTCAAAAAGGAGGCTATATTATTTTAAAATCAAAAGTAGTATAAAGGAGAAGCAGAAAAATATTATCTATATTGTCTATTGGTTCTACATTCATAAATTGCAAACTTACTTCACCAATTCTCTTGTACAAAACGACTCGGGCTCCTGCTGCAATTGCATTTCGGAACCTTTCCAACTCTGATTCTTGAGTCTCGTTCGCTGGAAATTCTCTCTTTACAAACTCTTCCATCCATTGAGTCCAAGATGAAGCCATTTTAGTTATACAATATAAAATATACTTAAAAATGCTGAACAAAAAAATTGCAATAAAATGGTTAAAAAATTAATTTAATTTAAGTATATGATAATAATTATGGAGCTAAATCATATGTTCAGATGCAGAATGAATGGCAGTAACTAAGATACATACAAATAAAATAAGAGTTTAAACTACAGCCACCTCTTAAAAAATTGTGTCCGGAATACATAATTCTTAGTCACACTTTATTTTGTTGCAATAATGCTATATCAAATAATTTGAAAAAAAAATTATATCACCTACTGCGAGCTGTTTTCAAGAGTCAACAGTTGTCATGCTTCCTTTCTCAGAATAACAGGAACAAAAAAAATATAATTTCCTATGCTCGCGTTATGTTGGCTTCGTAAGTCTCTTTTTCGTACTTTTTTTCAAAAAGAATAGTCGACTTTTTACACTTGAGCAAACTCAGTCACGCCATATCGACAAGTCTATACAGCTGAAGTCTTAGAATTTCAGGTAAAACAAATACAAATGTAACTGATCACATAGTTATCAGTCTGTCAAAAATATTTGCTAGATCACTTGCACTAAAAGTCTGACGCAAGATATGACAACTATTATGCACTGCTACTTTGGGCGTGTATCCTCGAGTTATCCTAGCAGAAGAGAAATGTGTTCTCACAGTAGTGTGATACCCAACCTATAACGTATCGGATGACTAACTCAGGAAATACGTGGCACGTTAGAGAACCAGGAAATAAAAGAATGGAACAATTTATTTAGATAGTGAACGATACGCACAAGGTATAGTCTAGCCGCTAGCGGTTCTACATAAAGTTATGCAATTCCAACGGAATGGATGTGCTACTTCTAATTTCACATCATCGCCACGCCCTAAAAAATATACTACTCCAGTTAACAGCGATCTCAAACAATGCCACATCCCTATTCGCCATAATAATATGTGTTAAGTGAAGCAAATCCAATCTTAAACAGGGTGTCTAGTAGACAGATATGGCATAAATGTGATGCGAGTATTTTTCGGTTCATGAGCTTTGAATAAATATGCCGACAACACTCGCATTAGAACAGAGGTGTATACAGCCTGTCGAGAAAGTATTTCAATTGATTTATCAAATCTCAATATCAAGTAGCAGCAGATTATTTCAGCATTTCAAGTCAATATACCATTATTGCATCATATCATTGCTCGATTTAAAACTGTGTGCTGCTTATTCAGGAAATATGTTGTACGTAGGCGAAACAGGAAATGAAGGAAACTGTGGAGTCAATGAACGCTACACATACAATCAACATTGTACATAACATTTTTTTATATAGACCTTAACGGAGATGAACAGCTAAATTACCTTCTACTGGATTCTCGCCCCGTAAAAGTGAAGAAAATATTATCACAGTAACACCTCGCACTACATCAGTAATTGGTTCCAGAAGCCAGCGATGTAAGTCGATTTTTGAAGTGAACCGGATTTAATGCCATATAAGTGAGACGACATACGTAACAACAATATTTTTATATATTCTAGTCTTAATTTGTGAAGCATAATTAATAAAATTATGTTGTAGGGTAAAAGAAAATAACGTCCAATCGAACGAAAACTGGCGTGAAGACAAATTTGACTTGGGTCGAAGGTAACTAACTGCAAGGTATTAATGGATTGTCTTATTTACTCGACCAATCACTGGAACGATATTTGCTGTGTCAAAAATACAGCTGTACCACCAAAAACAACTGGGTGATATTCACAAAAGTGATTAAAACAAATTTTAAAACATACATTATCGAATTAGGAAACCATTCTGTAAAGATCCTAGACTGCCAATATACAGATTCGTTCAAATAAATAGCATGTTTCATGAGCAAACAATTTTCATGCTTCCTTTCTCAAGATAAGGAGGACAAAAAAAGAATTTCCTATGCTTCACTTGTCTCGTGTTATGTCGGCTTCGTAAGGGTCTCTGCATTTTTTTTTTAAAAGAATAGTCGACTTTTTACACTTGAGCAAACTCAGTCACGCCATATCGACAAGTCTATACAGCTGAAGTCTTAGAATTTCAGGTAAAACAAATACAAATGTAACTGATCACATAGTTATCAGTCTGTCAAAAATATTTGCTAGATCACTTGCACTAAAAGTCTGACGCAAGATATGACAACTATTATGCACTGCTACTTTGGGCGTGTATCCTCGAGTTATCCTAGCAGAAGAGAAATGTGTTCTCACAGTAGTGTGATACCCAACCTATAACGTATCGGATGACTAACTCAGGAAATACGTGGCACGTTAGAGAACCAGGAAATAAAAGAATGGAACAATTTATTCAGATAGTGAACGATACGGACAAGGTATAATCTAGCCCAGTGGTTCCCAAACTTAAAAAAAAAATCCATGACGGACCCCTTGCAATTTTTTTAATGATTCGCGGCCTTGTGCACTAAAACAAAACATTAAAAGATCACAACAAAAAGGGCCCACAGCTCTGTGACATCACAGTGGGGCAGCGTGACCGAAACAGAAAGTGAAGAATCAGCGTCTCCAGCAGTGATTGCGAAGCAGCAAAAGGCGACAAATGTGTATTTGCAAATTTAAGCACTTAATTTTTGTATTATCAAGCTATGAGCCATATAACAGATTTCTTTCGCGGACCCTCCGAAAGTGCTTCAACGGACCCCAAAAGGTCCGCGGACCCCACTTTGGGAACCACTGATCTAGCCGCTAGCGGTTCTAGATAAAGTTATGCGATTACAATGGAATGGATGTGCTACTACTAATATCACATCATCACCACGCCTAAAAATATATACTACTGCAGTCAACAGCGATCTCAAACAATGCTTATTCGCCATGATAATATGCGCAAGACTATCGTGGTGCTGTCAGTCAGAATATTGGTAAAACACTAACACTGTAAAGTCTGACCAGAGATAGTAGTATCTCAGTAGAGATAATCAACCATTATGAACTGCTATTTTGGCATGTAGCCTTAAACAATCCCACATCCTTGAACAATAGAAATATGTTTTTACAGTAGTGTATTACCTAACTTATAGGAAATCTGATGACTTACCTTAGGAAATACAGGGTCTAAAACTAGGAAAGGAATGAAGGAAACAATTTTTTAAGATGGTGCATGATACGGAAAAGTTTGACACAAAGTATATGCAATAAGAACAGTATGGCTATGCTACTACTGACCTTTTATATTATCTTCCACCACGCCCATTAAAAAATATATTACCGACTCAACAAGTCAACAGAGATCTTGAACAATACCACATTCTTATTTGCCATGACAATATGTGTTAAGTGAGGTGTACAACACAATTCACAGAGAACCGTAAAACTGGTTTGTCAAATGAACATTGCAAATGCTCAAGTAAAGTGTTAGTTGGATTATGGCAAACTGCAAATCTAACCTAATACATACATGAAAATAGTAAATCTGGATAACTATTTGATAATTTGACAATCAAATCTCAATCTCAAGGAAACAGCGGATTGATTTTTATATTCCTAGGAAATTATTGCATCATACCATTGCTGAATCTTAAACTGTATGCTGCTTATTCAGGAAATACGTGGTACGTAGGCAAAGCAGGAAATGAAGGAAACTGTGTATTCAAATGGTGTTACGCATACAGCCGCCCCCTATAAATAACGCATATAGAGCTAACACGAGATAAAAGAATGAATTACATTGCACTGGATTATAGAAAGGGGACAAGACAAAAACTTAATATCATTTGCAAATTTCACAAACGAAAATTATAAATTGTAAGGATTCAGGCCCCGCGAGAGTGCAAAAAATATTACAGAGTCGATTATGATGTTGTTCTTCTCTGATAAGCTGTCGTCTTATTTATTTGACCTATCACTTAAACAATATTTGTTCTCCTTATTCAATATTTGTTCTCTTTATTGCCCCATCAAAAGGCAATCAGGTAATATTTCCAGTGCTTATGTAATTAAAAAATAAATATCCAAATTATAAAATGCCATACTTTATGGACTACAAGGCAATCCATTTTTCCTCAATTTCAAAGCATGCATCTTATAGGCCTTGAATTTGCTGAAGGCTGTCATAAATCAAAATCAAAACATGATTTGCTCCCTTCTTTATTTGGTTCTATTGATGCAAGTTTATACTGACTCTGCACTCCCTAAATACACAATTCTGTTCCTGATTCACAGAAGTGGTAAGGATTATTCAGAAAATCTGTATTATCCGTTTGGACTCAAATTGAAAGTTAGGATCTGGGAGCGATAGGGTTACTTGGAGAATGGAGAATTGGGTTAAGGGTGTTGGTTCAATTATTTTACTTCAATATCAAGTAAACTGAATTTCAATTTCATGTTTTCTTCTACACTACAGTATTTATACATATACCGACCTACGTGTGCAAGTCGTCTCGGTTACATATACAGCGAAATTATCATGTTTATGTTTCAAATGTACATAAGTTTAACTCAACTGAAAGTTCGCTGTCCAACGCTGTCCAAGTCGTAATCTCCGCGAATAGAAGTGCTTGACTAGTATCACAAACATCCTCAATTTCTATTAAACACCACAGCCATGTCCGTGTCATATATACAGAACCACTCCCCTTTTTCCCGGAAGTCTTAGCGTATGTATACTGTACTTAAAAAGGATAACTTCCAGGATTACTTCGCGGAAGAAAACGGTCGTAAAAAACGTAAAACAACCACAGAAAAGAGTCTAGACCAGCGGTTTTTAACCCTTTTGTTTCAGCGCCCACTGTCTGATATTTGCTTGGGTTAACTCCCTGTCCATGCTATTGCCTTAATGAAATTTTGCTAAGTTAAAAATATCAGTTTCGATATTTCTCCTACATTACATATCGGTAATTTACTTTGCGGCTAGGTTAGCAAGTTTGATATATTGATGTAAATGTTACCACCTTTCCTAACACTTCTCGCACCCTCAAGAGTTGACAGCATCAGCAGGAGGCAATACCGTTAAGAAGCACTGGTCTAGACGAGCATTTAGTTGCGCAGTAAAAATACGAATATAAGATACACTTGGCTGATTTACAATGGATTGGTGCACACGTATCGTGTGTGATTTCCTCGTATTGAAATATAGATACAGTACTGTACATCAGTGCCGGTTTTAGACAAAAATTAATCGGAAAATTACGATTGCACTGTGACCGAAAGCAAGAAGAGTTCCCCTTTTTGCGATGAAGCAAGATTTGAGTAGTAGAGTAGTAGATATATACAATATACAGTTGTTCTGGGCTAGTTACTGCAGATTTGCGGTATTTTTTTCATGGGTCGACTTCCTCTATCAATATCTTACCAAAGGAGACCGGTATATGCGCAAATTCAATTACCACTAGAGAGTAAGTCGGCCATTGTGCATACCCTTCTGGGAATAAACAGTATAGCTTCCAGCATTGAACACTAATCATGTTGGCAAGTTTAGAAAAATAAAATTATACTACAATACTACTACTAAAATTAGGGATTTAAAATAACTTAACAGTGCAGAAACGCATAATTTGGTTAATCGGAGCAGTTGTTTCAATCATAAGACAGAAATTCCCTTTGACGACGTGAAGCTCGAGGTTCAGACGATCTTCTACTTCTTACTGTTAAATATTCTTGAATGGCACGAATACCTTGCCTGCAGATTTCCAACGGAGGATCGGTGAGTGGATTATCATCAACATTGCAAGAACACGGGTTCGATTCCCAATCTAGTTGTAAGAGATTTCCAAAGTCTTTAGGAATCCTTGACAAGCGATTTTTCCCTGCATAACGAAACGTATGTCAATAAAAGATATATCTATACGTTTATTCACGTATAGGGGTATACGGCATCCCGTTTTAAAAAAAAACGCTTTGAGGGCCTTGAATGATCTGCAGAGCATTTATAAACTGCTTACCAAGCCAGAGCATTGTCAGCAATCTGAGTTTACATATAGTATCGGGAAGACTCTCCAAATCATTGATGTAAAATAGCAACGTTCGTATAGTTTTGGACAGAGATCCAATTTCTCCTGGTAATGTCCTGATGGCGTTGTCACTCATGTCTAAGAACGTCAAGCTCGAGAGACCACAGATTTCCAAAGGCATTTCTGTGAACCTTGCGTAAACGAAAAAGCAGCAGTGTAATTTAATAGATAGAATCATCAAAAGTAAAAAAAATCCTAATGAGAGAAAAAAAGTTCTTTCTAATCAGTGAAATAAAAATCCATTTTGATAACACGAACCTGTTATTTGCTAAATGCAGACTACTCAACGTGCTCATGTTTGAAAAACCATCTGGTAACCTGGCAAGAGAATTATTACTTAAAGTGAGCGTTTCGAGATGAGATAGCAACGTTATCTCAGCTGGAATCTCTTTCAGTTCATTCGTATCCAAAATGAGCAATCGTAAGTTCTGCAGTCTTCCGATCTCCTTCGGTAATTCTCTGAGCTTGAACTAGAATATTAAGATAAAAAATGAAAATTGATTGTTAAGAATAACGGAAAAAGAATTAAATTCCTGAACAAATACCTCCAGACACGCTTCCCTCTCGGGACTGAGTGTCAACTTCTCCAAATTCCTCATTTTGAATAAATATTTCGGTAGAGAAGTTAGTTCACGACCTCTCAAGCTCAATGAAGTCCTGGTAGTTTGAAATATTCGACTGTAGTTCGATAATTTCGACAAGGAACTGCGAGAGGATGATTTTGAATCGTCCATATATACACGATGATCTCTCTCATTTAAGTTATGGACAGTTGAGAATTGATCTTTGTCATCTTTTACCAAAACAGGCTTAGGCAAAAGATGTTTCGTGTCAAATTTTTGCCTCGTTACATTCAGTTGGTGTTGTAAATCGTCAGATTCCATCGGAAATTCTATTCCCTCATTATAATACATGTTTGAATCGGTATTACCTAGTCGGGCGACGAAAGGGGGGTGGTGAAAAGGGGTAAAATCCGAATTTTGCGGTGATTTGAATTCTTTTTTATTTGCTTGGGTAGATCTTTGATTCTCACTTCCGAACATTTTATAGATATTACGTTATTCAGAAACTCTTTTCACATGGTATGGTTTAATCTGAGTAGTAGTAAATAAATCATACTTTCACATTGAACAACTGAACTAACTAAAAATTCATAACGTAAAACTTTCCTAACATTAGTATGGACAGGCCTATACTGCTACGATATTCTTTACCTTTTATCAACGTTTCTTTGATAGTCACGTAAAGAAAACTAGATTTCAAGTACCATTTGCCTATGATAACAAACCGTTTTTACTACATCAAACATTCGAACGCTATTAGCCGTTTCATTTGCCGAGCATTGATAGATTGAAGGAGTTATGCCATAGTTTACGCGTAATAAGATCCATTGTCTACAGTTCCTAACTCCTTATACCTCGTTTAAAAGCAAAAAAGATTATATGAGCCACGAATCTTATGTCAAATTCACTTTTTATACCGGAGTAATACCAACAGTGGTCATTTAATATGTAAAAGCATTGATTTAGCTTTGTTTACCGTAAACATTCGTCGAATACATTCGCACTGATTGCGTGCGTGTGTATGGTATCCATATGAAATAATACATTGTTACTATCACCTCGATACAAATGCTATCTGGTGTCAATAAATATATTCACCTTACTCTTCGTGTAGGAACACCACAGAATAGGTCGCAGAATGGTAGGCGGTTAGATTCGGAAACAATAATTCAAAATCATTATTACGCAATATGTAGGTGCGACTCGGAAGATATTCGTATGTCAATTGAATTGAATTACTGAAATTAAGTGATTCAAATAAACGATTATATTTCCCATTTACCAGTTGTATATGTTAGTAATATATTATAATACAAGAGCAAAAGCAGGTTAACTGGTATTTGACGCGACTTGTACAAATAAACGTGGAGCCATATGAATTTGAACACGAATGGTAAATGATATTCAAGGACAGCGTCACGTTTCACGAAATACTAGCTGAACCTCTTATTCTAAGTCGTATACAGAGCAGTAACTTTTTCTTCGGGATATCCTATTTCGCAACGGTTGTTTAGCTTTCAGAGTATAAAGTTCATTCAACACAAAGAGAAATATAGGGCAATGTGAGCCTGAGCCATGACCACCCATAAGAGTGGTTTCCAAACAGATATTTTTAAGACTACATTACAGTCGTATATTCTTCACAACTTCTAGTGCACATACATACCGATTGCTGGGAAGCGGCAATGGAGAAAAACAATCGCGGATCGTATTTCAATTTAATACCTTGAGCGAGTGCTTTGTGAAGCAGAACAATGAAATTTTGATCAAAGCGAACTTCCAGGTATTAAACTTTGTGCAACTGACGGATTATTTTAGAAGTCATACCAGTTATGGGATGATCGAATGTCACACGTTCAACACCTTTGATAGCGTACCTATTCAGTAGAGCTCTGCTTGACCATGTACTTTGTCTGGACCATAAAAAGGCAGTACTTCTCATACATATCTCCATTTCGACTTGAGAAAGGGTGTCTGGAAACTGACTCCCTGTCAGTGGTTCGCAATTACTGAAATTAAAAGGTTGTTGATTGAAGTTATATAACATTACCTACTTTAAAAATAATATCGAAAATAAAATTATCCGTATACCTGTAATGAAATGTATGTGTGGAAAATCAGTATAAAGATCGTTAGGTTACATTTTTGCGATTAAGCTATTGACTTCGGTACACCACAAGATGGCGACAAAACAGTTGCTACAATAACAGATAACAAACGAGGGAGTGTATACAGCACATTCACCAGCTCACAGTACACCCAGCTTATGGAAGTAGGGTACCGGAAACACCGGTGTCTCTGAAGTGATGATGGTGGCCTTCTCCGAGGTTATAGTAACCATCATCATAACGTCAGCTTTTTTATAATAAATAAAAGGAACAATGGAGTGTATAGCTAGTAATGGACATAGGTGGGATATTTGGACCAATTTTCAGCTGCTTAATACGTAGTTTAGTTATTACCAATTATTGTTAATCATGAGCTTACCGATTTCTCTCAAACAAGAATTTTTCTAAATCTTTCTGGGTGTATAGGCGCGGACTAATTGAAGATTTGTCTTTATCTCCAAGCGCTTGCATTTCCGCCTTAACGCTTTCAGCAAGAACAGACAGGGAGGGTGGTGCAGCGAAATACACGGAAGTTAGGAAATTTCTATATTTCACCTCCATTTCCCATACCTTGGTCAATATAGCTCGAGCTAGAATCGTAGCATTTGTTGCTTTGCGGACTTCGTCGCAAAAATTTTTCCTCCTGTTACCTTGGCAAAGATAATTGAAAAAATCCTGCAAGGAAAATTCATGACGTCCAATAACCATGACAATTGCTAAAGTCATATAAGATAATATTACATTTCGACCCGTACAGATAAAAATAAGAGTGAAGCTGTAGCAAATTTTATACCACATCCCTTTTATCATTCTAGCCCTTTCTCGAATTTAAACAACAGGAACAATTGCCTCCCTAAATGTAGTTATTATAATTCAATCATTCGTTCGATTAATCACCTATGATACAGTTTAAAAAGATTCTTAGGAGATTTCAACGAAATCCAGCGGTTACTGTAGATTCTATCAACCCACACTATGCATCAACTTCAGCGTCTGTTAACCATACTGTATCATGACCCTGGCAGACGAACTCCAGAAGTTTTCTCAAGAGCACTAAACACAACTACTAGATGCTATCGCATACTTTACCTTTTCATCAAATCTCCAATGCACAGCAATGTACCCAGAATAATTTTTATCCATCACATTCCGACGAAACTGATCAGCTAAATGTACCACGAACGTTGGAGCTTGCAAATTTCGCAGAATTTCAACGTACAGTGGAGCTCCATTTCTCATTGTTATGTTTTGCAAACTCGGAGGCGGAGCTGCCCCCATTTCTGTTAATGCAGTACCAAGAATATGAGTTCAAAGTAATATAGATCTGCAAGCATATAGGTCGATCCTAGTATAGGCCTACATCTAAAGTGGGTGTATTTCAGGTTTTAGGTTTTTCAACTAATTATTACCCGCGAAAATAACATAAACCACAAAACTATCATAACTAACCCCTGTGAGTTGGCCTGAAAAGATACTGTCGAAACGGGAACCAGTAAAGAGCACATTTTTCCTTTGAGTTGAATTCTGTTCTGATATTTTCTAATTGACCTTGAGTCGAATACAGTGGAATAGAAGATGGAATACCTGTAAGAATTATGAGTTCGGACTTTCAATATTCAGAGGAATAAACGTTTTTTTTTTCAAATTAAAAAAATTCCTAGTAAACCTATACCTGGATCTAAAATTTTCTTCATCCATTCTGAATCCGATGTGCTAGTAGGCCACCACGATTCGAATGAATGATTAGCTGAAACGTGTACAAATTATTGCTGGCGGTATTCGAATAAAAGTAAAAATTATGTGTTTAAACACTTACCATCAGATACGTTTTTGTCATAATAAATATATTGTTTGATTGAATGAAGAGCTCGGTTAGTAACTTCTCTACGATAATTCACTCCTTTGAGTCCGTACTCCATATGAATTTTAACTAGTTGGGAGTAATCAACCGATTTCTAGAATGAAATGACGAAATTAGTAATTGATATAAGATGACCAATGTACCATAGACCCGCTCATCGGGGGACCTGCTCTTCGTATGCATTTAACACTATTTCCAAATATATATCTGACGAAGTTACTGTTAATAATTCTTAGCAAATCAAAAATTCTCGGAATTCGTCTTACAATTTATGTCTTACCTTTCTAGAGTTGGCAATGAAGATAGCGTCTGCATTTCCCTTACACACGTCCATCGCTTGATCCATCGGTATTACAGATATGAGTTCTCGTAGTCTATTGACGTCGATTCTCAACCTAGGATCCACGAGTCTCCGATACGTTACGCCAAGCAGCGCATGTTCGTAGAAAGGTGGTAAAACTAGAGTCCTGAAACGGCAATTGTAAAAGAATAATTGGAAGATAGAACACTGGTACATTACAAGATTTAAAAAAAATGAAGCCTTAAATTTACGGCGCTGCGTGGCCATTAGGTTCACGTAGGTCGTAGATAATCGATACCATGGAATAATAATTCCTGAATCCTGTATAAGTCTGAGACCCTTGTTATGTGCCTTCCATAGTACACAGCAAAATGAATTAAACAAACCTGTTTAACAATATTGCCACAAGAACGCTTTGATGAAATCCTGCGAGCTGATTGTTGGGTCCGTTATAAAGCGTGGGGATCAGGAGTTTATCAGGATTCAGTTTATACTTTGGCATTTTCTTCTCTCGCCAGTTGACGAATCCTTGGCCGCAAGTTAATTCTTTTTCGCTATGTACGTCGTCTGTTTTTTTCACCAAATGATTTCTCCGAATTTTGTAGGTAGATTTACGGCCGTTAGACTGTGAAAGTTCAGCAATGTCAACATCCACTGGGGAAAGTTTGGCGAGAATAGATTCGTACGATCCAAGTTGGTTACGCGCTTGAAGAAGTATGGTAGACATTACGATAGCGAAAATAACGAAAGCAATTCGCTTCCATACAGAACGAAATTTCTTCACATACATCATCACTGCCTCAACTGATAATCCAGTATATACATTCACATACGACTAGTCTTACTATAACCAGGAATACCGACGTAGCGGTAAATTGGAGGACTGCACCATGCTGAATAGATGATACCTAAAATGAACTCGCATACTATAAGTTACAAAATTGATTTCGTCTGTAATGAGTATAGCTCGAGGGCATTCTGTCAAGAGGAAGGGGATTAGTCTGTATTGTATGGAGATCATCTAGTACTGGATTCACCAACCTGTGGTGCAGATCACATATATTCCTTAATCATACGCCAGTATATCATCACCCGATATCGTTGTATTCATAAACCGAAAACCGAGATTCCACTGTATTAGAATTTTGCCATGATTGACATGAAATATGACTTTTTTCCTTGAGACTTATGGACGTAATAAATCCGAAGCAGCAGAACGTGATCATTATTTTTATCCGTTGAATAATTAATTCGCTAGAAATGCAACAACCAAACCGCAATGTTTACGAATTTCGCAAACACGACTGAATCGGCAGTTGAGTACGTGGCATATTATCTGTATTTCATTTTCGATTATACTGCAGGCTATGCTGCAGGTCGTAAAAACGACTGTACGATCACAATCAAGGTCTTACACATTTTCTAATTTCTGTGTGCTGTATATGTGACGAGACGACTTGCACATGCAGAATGGATATATAAAATATCTTCACCAGTAAATCCTCGATCCAACTACTGGAGACTAACTGGGCAACAATACCGGTTTTCAAATTTTGAAAGCCATAATTTATTCCATAATAAGCTTAATAGAAATTGGCGTCATCTGTAATCAACCAAATACAATTGAGTTGAACTCAAGAATCAAGAATCAAGTTTTACTAGACATGAACTACTGGTCAGTTCTGTGAATCTTAAAATAATATTCGGAGTACGAAACCTCTACTGAGTATACAGTGGACTGCTACGAGATTATAAAGAAAATAAAGAATAAAATTTCGAGTCAAATCTGAGTTAAAAATCAAATAATACCAATATATAAAGTACATTTTCATATTCCAAAGTAATTTTGAACCTAACATAAACTATTATACGCAGCACACCACAAAATTCCCGCATTCAATGGCCAGACACTTCGTTTAGTTTACACCTCGTTCCATGAATTTACTAATTTAATTTAGATATGTTTAATTCAAGATTGTAGTACCACAAACTAGGAAAATGGAGGAATAGAACTAATGGCTCTTGCCCACTACTAAATGACTATTACATGGCCGCAGCATGGGACCGAACAGTCCAGGACAGTGGTTTTCACATTTTTCTGCCTCGACACAAAGAGAATTTTTGCTGCAGAGCATCTGTTTTTGTAATCAAGTTGTAACTAATATTAATGGTAGCCTTAATCTAAATGTTATTCAGAAAGATTTGGAGGCATTCTTACGGGTAAGTTCAAGAAACATTGTACCACATAAAATCATCCATGTGGCATTTGAGTGCAATATTTTCAGTAAAATGATTGCAATTTAGCATAAATTAAAAAAGACAACAATGATATATTTAAAAAACACCCGAAATCTCATTCACTGCGCCGTTAATTCTCTGTCAGAATTTCGCAACAAAATTTACGTTTTCGGTCGAGGGTTGACTTTGATTACGGGTATCCCATATTATTTATTATTAACGGATTTTGAAGAATAACAGGACAACAGCTATAATTTAAATAAATGGCATTGAAGGAACACATTGAAATAAATAAATGCATAGACAACATTACTTAGGTAGTATGAGCGTCTCATGTAAAAGTACATGAATATTCAGGATATAGCACACTTTATTTCATTTAATTATTAAATTTTAATGGGATGAAAATGCTCCGTTGGGATGGCGGAAAATGTTTGAATCACTTTTGCTTTTGCCTGTTATGGATACGTGGTTGAAGAAAAATATATGTATACGCATTGTATTATATAAGGTGAAGAAATTGGATCCAATCACGGTACCTCACACATGGTAGAGGTATTTGTACTGTCAAGCTTGTACACTAAGCTAAAATAATATATAGAAAAACTGACCTGGGCTTTACCAAAAAGCGTTCCGAATTTTCGCCACTTGCTCTAGGAATGTGATGTGACTCGCATAGAGATTAAGCTTAGAAGAGACGTTCATCCAGCGAACCGCGGCAGCATCATCACCCGCCTCCAGCGACAATCTCCCTACACTTGTGCCACCTTCGTCGTGAAAGTTCACTGCAACAGTTTCCATCCATGCGTTATCTGTATTTCTTGGATCATCTACATAGCCACTGTAAATGACCTTTCCCTTCGAAAACAATTCTGCTATCGCTAGCTCGATTGACTTTCGTTTGTCTTCCGACCAGTCTAGAGAATTCAATGCCTCCTCTCCGAATTCTCTCTTCAATGTTAGAGAGACTTGCTCGTTTGCATCCACCATACCTCCGGGTATCGCCCATTCCCCAGAATCCTTTCGACGAATTGCCACAAACTGAAGAACAGGTCTCCCAGACTCTTTGTCTATGATTATTTTTCCCTCAACATCTCTGCTCCATCTAGTGACTATCGGATCAGCAGCATGATTCGGCCCCCATTTCCCCAAAATACCCCGACCACAGAGTCCTGTTCTTCCAATAGGATTTAGTGGGAAGTTTTCCTTTATCATATATTCTCCAGTGAAGCTTTTTCTATTGACGAGGCCATCTACTCGATTGAACAAAAAGTTTTTGGTCTGTATGTCAGGATCTGCCCACACAGGTTTCTTTTTGACCACCTCTGCCGTAAAATCGGGCGGGTTGTACTCTGGAAAATGGATGCTCCACGGAATTTTGTCATCCGGAACAACAAAACGCTTTTGTTCGGAAGATGGGTAAATGAGTGAGCGAGCTTTGCAATGTAACATGTTGCGAAATTGGGTATATCTCTTTGAAATTTTTCTTGAAGTGATAGTTCTGGAGTAGAGCATAAGAGATATCTTAAGATACCATTTCTCAATGCAACCTATATTTAAACAAAAAAGATGGATTATTATATATTTATATTTATGCAGTCTGACATCTATATATCTTATTAGACTTCATCTCCAATTTAGTAGGTCATTATGGAAAGCCAATAAAGGGCTGAAAACCAAATGCAGTTTAATATTTTATTCTTCTAAAATAACTGGTGCTTATAGCTACATAGTCAGTGTATAAGGGGGTCTTAACAGGGCTACGCGACACATTATTTCCGTTGTCACACGTGCAAAGGAAATGACATGATATGTACTTTGAACACGCTACAATAAAACGGGTTGAACAATTTATTAGAACACCCAAGAATTCTCCAACAATATGCTGTAAGTGTATAGTAAGATTACGAATATGAAATGGAACACAAAATTAACTCAAAAATGCATACTCATAAGATTAGTCTATTCATCACGATTTCTCTCAGGGACTTTGTGCCGGCCGCACTTTTTTTCTTAGGTACATAGGATCGTTACATGGTACCTAGGATCTTACCCAGTTTGCTCGAATGAAACTGCTTACAAACCTAGTTTTACTCAATGAATCATTCCAAAAACCACACACGTGGTGCTTAATACAATACACCAGGGCTTCCCAAACTTTTTTCCTAGCGACCCCTTTCATTTTATCAAAAATTTTCGCGCCCCCTCATGTTTGACGGGGATAAGCAGTTAACAGATAAATCTTAACTTCNTAGCTACATAGTCAGTGTAAAAGGGGGTCTTAACAGCGCTACACGACACATTATTTCCGTTGTTACACGTGCAAAGGAAATGACATGATATGTACTTTGAAAACGCTACAATATAACGGGTTGAACAATTTATTAGAACACCCAAGAATTCTCCAACAATATGCTGTAAGTGTATAGTAAGATTACGAATATGAAATGGAACACGAAATTAACTCAAAAATGCATACTCATAAGATTAGTCTATTCATCACGATTTCTCTCAGGGACCACGGGCAACGACCAGGGTTATTTCTTCCGCACTTTGTGCCGGCCGCACTTTTTTTCTTAGGTACATAGGATCGTTACATGGTACCTAGGATCTTACCCAGTTTGCTCGAATGAAACTGCTTACAAACCTAGTTTTACTCAATGAATCATTCCAAAAACCACACACGTGGTGCTTAATACAATACACCAGGGCTTCCCAAACTTTTTTCCTAGCGACCCCTTTCATTTTATCAAAAATTTTCGCGCCCCCTCATGTTTGACGGGGATAAGCAGTTAACAGATAAATCTTAACTTCTAGTACTCGATAACAAACAAACATTCATTCAGATTAACACGACTGAATTATTACCTGGGGTACGTGAGCTGCCGGAGTTTAAGCGTTGATTGTACTTTNGATAACAAACAAACATTCATTCAGATTAACACGACTGCATTATTACCTGGGGTACGTGAGACCGGCGTAAAGTGATCACACACTTTGTCATCCTACAGTTGCCTAAGTCGGAATGGGTATTTCGTCGGACTAAAATGCTTATATCTTTTGATGTATGCACTCTAAAGAATCAAGGTTGCGATTATATGATACCTTGAAACGTTAAGTAGCATAAGACATNTTGTAAATTATTACTTCACCTAAGTTTTATTCATAAGAGTTAGGTGAAGTAAACATTTCCAACCGCTATTTCCTCAACCATATTGGGTAGTTGCTCTTTGCTTTACGATTTGCTATTGCGTCCCCATTACATTTTACGATGTAACATGCTGAAATTTTATTTTTGATTTAAATATTCCTGTCAATATTATACTTTGTTACAATATAATAAAAATAATGAAAGGCAGAAATCACAAGGGAGAGTGATAGAGACATGACTAAAACATTGGTATCTGTGTATTATAATCATCATCATTAAGTACAGCAGTAGCAGTGGTAGCATAACATACCAACCACATAAGTTAACAAGCACAAGAAAACCAAAAACAAATCAGCTGATCAATTAACTAGGAATCTTATGTTGTCATCAGTTTTAAAAAAACAAAAAATTCTTCGTAACAGGCACATCTGGTTCAGGGGAACATTTAATAACATATGTGACATAAGTAGTTGGATTATTGAAATGACAACGGTGAGAAAAAATAGCGCAAAAAGGGTGAAACTATGCTTTGTCAATAACTGCACGATTGGAGGGAGGCTATTTACTGGAGATCAAACAAAACATTGCTGTTATTTTGCATCATAGGATAATAATGCTGATCCAATTTACGGCTACAAAACATGCGCTTACTTTGGCTGATGAAAAACACTGAGGTATGAAATTGTTGATATTTTAGTAGCAACTACTTGTCAGCTTAAAAAACTAGCTAATATGCTTGCTATGCAAAAGAGGAAGTAATCAAGTCAAGATAATAAAATTTATCTATAGCTTGATAACAATTTGGTAATTACAGTAACACAATTGAATGAATATCTATATTATTGAATACACCAGGTAGGTTTGTACCTAATGGGTAGATTAAATCAGACCAACAAGATAATCAAATACATTGCCAATAGGTAGATAAATCTCCTATAATGATAATATTTGTTCTTTGTATTTTAATGATGGAATTTGACTGAAAAGACACCCTTAGGCATCTCTCAAGGCTTACAGCAAGATTTTAAAAAGCTCATAATGGCGCAGTTTTTTCAACACTATAGAAAACTACTGCCTTCAATGTGATCATTGTAAAAAAAACTAATGAGATTTCAGAAAATTTTTCTCATATGGCGCAACAAGACCAGACTAAAACTTGGCAGAAAACAACAAATCAAAGAAACGTCAGCGAGATAAAGATAAAAATGATAAAATTATATAGTAGAGAGATCAGGATTAATAAATCACAATGCCAAAGATATATTACCCTCGCACACGCTGATCAAGTAAAGGTTTCTAGTAAATGGGTATTATTTTAACCAGAGAAGAAACATCTTCATATTTGCAGCATTGGGAAATGATTGCAAAAGGCGAGGTTTAATTCACAAAATCTACAATTGAGATCAAAAAACAACTGCGATATTAGGATCCAATCTGTCACGACCACGTCCCACTGAGATAACCACTTGTCAATAGTTACGATAATGCGACCACGAATCGTGAACATTTTCCTATATTGTTCTAGGAAACCAGATTTCTAGATGACATTCAGACATAATACAATACCCTTGCAAGTAAATGCCCCTTTCATACAGAATAAGGCTCAGAATATTTCAACTAAAACTAAGGACAATATCACTATGAAGTTATTGACTGGAGATACACCTAAAAATGCATTACTATTGAGGTTGAAAGATGCCTTATATTATCCTATTATATATTTTTCAACTAAAATGATATTTGGTTAGTTGTTATATGACCTTCCCAGATAAAACGACTAGATTTTGAACATATACATAAGTCATAGCTAAACTGAAAATGGTCAGTTATGCATTTACTGAAAAGACTAAATGGAATTCGCCCTATTTATGGGTCAATCTCCAGTAATATTGGATTTAAATCAAGTGATATGAACTTTTAACCTATAAAAGTAGTTAAATTACTGCACTGGCTTTCAACAGAACGTGGATAGCACAATCTGATAGTGCATGTTGTTGTGTTACTGTATATAAGGAATGGCACTTCAGGGTGTCGCATAGTTGTCACTTGATGAAGTCTGTCTTTAATGGCTCATCGAGCAATGGCGCTAACTGGATAAAAGTAAGGGTAACATGGATATAAGAATCTACATCACAGAATGGTACATCACAATCCTATTGTATATAATGGTACCATCTCAGCAAGCAATATACTGTACATTTTATAATTGTACTCAGTTCTACAAGTACATTATAGAAAAAATTTCTATTTTGGATTGGCTACAAAGGGTGGTACATCTCGATTCACAATCACGATGATAAAAAATACAAAATTTCTCGAAACATATCAAACGAAGTACTGGTTTGAAACACAATATGCCTCACAAACAACTCTCAAATTCACCAAATCTATAAAGAAAGCAATTTTTATACAATCTTACAAGCCAGCAGTAAAGAAAAAGAATTTAGCAATGGCACTTTAAAAGAATATACTGATGAAAATAGAAATTTGAATAATGATATCAGTATGCTGCTGATAAAACCACAAGAATTTAGACAGCAGAGAAAAAGGAACTTCAGAGTTCGTCGTTTACAGATCAACTAGCGTAAGCCAAAGTTGGTGGATGCAAGTGGTTCTCAAACTTCGCATGGCAACGAATGATCGCTTATAAAGGGAATTCATTAGTTTAAAGTCTAACGTAAATGTCAAAGTGGCTCTTTCTAAAATATCTTGCTCTCACATTTTCTACACACACACACTGCTTCGTATTCCTACATTTCTAGTTTTGAGAACCACTGGCAAACGTCACATTATTCACGAGACGTCTACTCTACTTCAGACCCCTCCGAAGGCGCCCCGTTTGAAAAAGAATTGTCGGGTTTTGGGAGTGATAGTTGAGCGGAACTGACGGGTCGACCACTCTCTGACCTCCTGAGTATTCCTCCGAACCCGGACTTGCGACCAGACGCTTTGGAAGACATGTCACCCGGGCTCAGAGATTTCCTGTAATCTTCATGATGCGATTTTCTATTCATTTTTTTCTGTTTTTCTTTGGTTTTGTCTTTATCTTTTCTTCGAAATAGACCATGGCTCTGCTTCACCTCTTTTGCGGCTTCTGCAGGAGCTCGAGGAGAACCAGACACCTCTTTTGCCGATAGACGATCAGACGAACTTCTTTGCAGGTTACTTTTTTTCTTTACGGAAGTGCTGCTTACATTTGATGCTGATTTCGATGAACGCTGACGCATTGGTAAAGATCCCACAGCAGATTCACCTGCTAACACCTCCATGGACGTGGCGGGTGTGGACTGCATAGACATAGAGCCAGTGCTGCCACAAGAGCTTCTGCTAGGGCTGCCGGTACCACTGTTTAAGTGCGACAGTAAAACACATATTGCAATGCTACTAGTAAAACCATGTAACATAAAAAGTTTTAAAAAAAATGAACGAAAAATGAAAAAAATAACGAATTATTAAATCAAATTATATGCAGGTTAATAGATCTTGATGCAATCCATATGAGAGAACAAAGAAAATGAAAGGAATTTGAAGTAAAAAAAAGTAAATAAAATTAAGAGAAGCTATACCAACAAAGAAGGTTGCCTATACTAATCTTTCCAATTGCCATTCACTGATTACAGTCCGAGTCATCGGAGTAATGGAAGGGAAACCTGTTGGTTAATGGCAAAAGTTCATTGTCTATTTGGAAACGTAGCATGATAACCTAGTAAATATAATTTAGTTTATATTGTGTGCATAAATAGTATCACTGATTCAACGTATAAGCAACCTTCAGAGAAGGGAGGAAAGTTTAGTAACATAAAATCAAAAAAAACAATCAATCAAATAAACTAAAATTCTGTAACTGATAGAACCACAAGTATCAACAAAAAAGAAAATAAAACACATTCAAAGGTAAGAGCGATTCAAAACGAGGTAGCCAATCCAAAATAAGATCCATTTTAGGTGTTAAGTGTTCTTTGGACGTAATTTACGAAATGAAAACTATGTTTTCAGTGCATGCTATTAAATGACAGGTATAAGGGAAACTATATGCATTCGAACTTAGATTTTGTATCCCAAACTGGAAGGATTAGGTATGAGGTAATTACCTTTGCTGAGCTGGTGTTTTTTGAGCTCTATCCGACGGCCCCCGGCTGCTTGACTTGCGAGTTGGTGGATATCGCATTGATGAGACTCTAGGAGAATTTCTACAAGGAGTAAATTAATCATCTCATAAATAAAGGAGAAACTGTGTGTGCGTTTGTCGGATGTTCGTGTGTCCATAACTCCGAAAGTTCTCTATTTCACGCTCTGAAAATTTGCACGGGGATCGGTTGCGGTCGCGAAAGTGACCTTGGCTATTATTTTTTCGAATAGGGGTCCCTATCGGGGCCCCAGATCACTTTTTTGATTAATTTCAAAATCTCCCTTTGTGATGTCATAGGATTAATAAATTAGAGACTCGACAAGTTGAAAAAATGCTTTATGACATCACAAAGNTGTTCTTTGGACGTAATTTACGAAATGAAAACTATGTTTTCAGTGCATGCTATTAAATGACAGGTATAAGGGAAACTATATGCATTCGAACTTAGATTTTGTATCCCAAACTGGAAGGATTAGGTATGAGGTAATTACCTTTGCTGAGCTGGTGTTTTTTGAGCTCTATCCGACGGCCCCCGGCTGCTTGACTTGCGAGTTGGTGGATATCGCATTGATGAGACTCTAGGAGAATTTCTACAAGGAGTAAATTAATCATTACATTATAAAACACAGCTGTTTAAAAGAGGGAAGTGGGGACGGGTCAGTAACTTTAAAAAAAAGTTAACAAACACTTATGAAAAATGAAATTGAATTTAGTTCATTTTCTCAAGGGGGAATTTGAGCTACTATGTTTTTCCAACCACTTTTAACTGTTTCTTTCCAGTAACAATGTTGAAAGTAACAATATAGTTCTATAAAAGCAGAAAGGCTGCTACCTGCCACCAAAATTTTCTACAGGTGCTGGAGGATGGGACGGCAGTTTCTTGGCAAGGGAATTGACCCACATCTTCTGATCTTCTGGTGTGGATGCTTTAATCAAAAGATCCTTTGCGGAGTTGATGTCAAAGTTAACTGCATGAATACGAATTATTAAAAAAAAAAATTAGAAATAGGTTATTGTCAGTGGTTCAGCGAACCAGTTCCTGAAATTCAAGTTTTCATTGTGTGCTGCATATTCTTCTATCCGAATTTCATTGATAAAAAAAAAAGTTAAGAGATGTAAAGTGGGAGAGAACCGGTTCCTAAAATATTCTGAATCCCCTCGCAAAGTATAATTCCACCGAGAAAGAGAGTCGTGTTTATTAAAAGTGAAGCTCCCTAGATGTTATTCAATGCTTGCCTGATGATATTACCTATAGTCACTGACTGGATGATGGGCCCAAAAAATAACTATAACCTCATTCAGGGTCATCATCGCTTAAGTGACCCTGGCATAGCTAAGCTGGGTCGACAGTGACCTAGGATATTGTGTCTAGCCACTAACTACTACTCTAACTACTGAGCCACTCCCCAATCCCAAAGAAAAAGAGTTGCATTGGAATAAAAGTGTAACTAAAGAATACTCTACCTCTACAAGGAGCGATTTGTCCATGTTCTAAATGTTCCTTGTGACATTTTGTTCGGCATCCTGTGAGGATAAAATGGAGTGGTAATCTATATCGAGTGATGGAACCAAAGAATATTGATCTACTTACTTTGGCATTCAATAGCTGCTGGCGGTCTGAACATATGCCAGAGAGGTTTGGTGCATACCTCACAGTTGGTTGGGAGGTGATACATGATTGGAATGAATTCATGGCCTTTGTGTGACATCTCATTATGTTTACTGTCTGAATCCACCACCGGGGCTGTCTCATAGTCTCTCCTACTTTCCCCCTCATTTGCATACAGCACCTAAACATACAGTTCAAAACTAAACATATCCTAAATAGCAACAGACAGTGTGTTACGAATTCAAAGAAACACAAGAGCAGTGGTTAATAACATATAGTAATGGTTTGGCATGGCATAATTTAAAGTTTACTTGAAATGTTTTTGGTATGTCTTCTGGTTTTGCTCGTATCGCTTCGGCTTGGGTCACTGGACGAACATAGAATAATTTGCTGTGAAATAGAATAGGAAAATGAAATTATCACTTTTCATTGGTATTTACCAGCTATCTAATCTAACAACAATCTAGAAGGTAACATACTCAAGATCAAGAACAATGCTGGGATTCGATTCATTTTTGTCTAGTTCTGAATCATAGAAGAGAATTTTCTTCTTGCTTACAACAACATACTGAAGTTTCCAGTATCCATGACGCTTGATGTTTGATTTATTAGGAATGGAGAGCCATCCTTGTAATCGATTGTCTAAAAACATCAGAGATGAGGCAACTTCAAGAATGCAGGAAAACCATCAATAAACATAGATTCACTTTAAGGTAACTAATAAAGATCAAACAGAGCCTGCTTGAGAAGTGTAATAATTTGTATTTGTGAAATACTGTTTCTTTCTTTACTTTTCATCGTTTATTTTAAGTATATATTCAGTGTACATTGCAAAGAAATATCCAGAATTTAGAGTCCTCTCCGGTCCCAAGCTTGCCAGAAAAATGGTACGCTACCTGTACTTATAATATGGAAACAATTCTGGAATTGTGAGTGTGTACATATAACAACTGACATATAACACTGGTAATAAGTTTAAATGCTTATAATTAAACTATTTCAAATATGATTGGAAATAGAATCTTAGAAATAGTAAATCTATAACACACTCGTGTTAGACTAGGATATATGTGCGGCATGAAAATAGATTAAAAAACCATACGAACCATGTACTCCATCACCGTCTCCGTCGTTAATACTAATGCCGCCAGAACCAACGCTTTGTGCGTGAAGTTGATCGAGTTGGTTTCGAAGCATTTCAATATCTGAATCTTTACTGTCAAGAGCCATTTGTAGGTCCATGCATCGTCCACTCTCTTCAGCAAGGGACTACAAGTACAAAGTAATTTCATAGCAGTTACTGAGGAACTTTTCAGTATGAGGGCACATCGTTTTTTTTATATATTT
Source organism: Halocynthia aurantium (assembly GCA_013436065.1). Classification (NCBI taxonomy): domain Eukaryota; kingdom Metazoa; phylum Chordata; class Ascidiacea; order Stolidobranchia; family Pyuridae; genus Halocynthia; species Halocynthia aurantium. Next base: position 88,502 of record QXVX01001947.1, on the reverse strand, counting down.
CTGCAGGCTAGAGAAAAAAGATCGGTTTTATAAACAAATGAGCAAATTATTAAGTTTTATATACTTTGGAGATCCTGCTATATAGGCAGGGTTACCATCTACCTAGAGCTAAAAATAAGCACGGGTATAAAAAAAAATCGGGCCGAAGGCGCTAAAATTTGTTTGGGGTGAACAACGGCCCGAGAAACGCAGAAACGCTCGTCTTCGTGTACTCTTCACATTGGGTCTGGCGCTAACGAGAGGACACAAACTAACACTAAGATGTTGATCGCTACAGGGAGTACTGGCTAACGTTGATGAAATTTTGTGCATTTTACTGCAATTTATTAGAAAAAAATGTATGAAGCGTGTATACTGTATACGTGCAACGGAGTGATTAACAAGCGTAACTTAGTTAGCATTAGGCGTACAAATGAGAGCCGCTTCCTCGTTTCTACTGAAGCTTTGTACGCAAAACGCGAACGAGTTATCCATGTTTCTAAGACAAAATAAGCACGCAACTCAAAAATAAGCACTTTTCTTAGAAATAAGCACATCGTTATTTTATAAGACTGGGTTTAGAAAATAAGCATAAGCACGAAATGGTAACCCTGTATATAGGCCTTGAGATACACAACAGTTCATTCAGTGGAATATGAATCAATACACATGAATCAATGACTCAATTCAATAGATATTAATATTGGAAATAATAAAAGAATGACTTACGGCTTGTAGCTCAGTGATATTCTGTTGATTTTTGACAGCAATACTTCCCCATTTCTCTTTCTCCTGCTGTAATTCGGCTTGAAGACGTCTACACTCCTTCTCTTTCTTACGTAGAGTGTCAGCTGAGACCTGGAGGGAAAAAATTAGAGTTGCATTTGTTCTTGTGCAGGATTTAACGGATCATATTCAGCTTTAAATTATTATCCTTTGTTGCAGGTAAGAGAATAATTCCACATTGAACGCAATTATAACTAGTAAAAAGGGGACAAAGGGGTAAAACAAGAACCAGAAAACACTGACACAAAAGAGATTACAAACCTTGAATGGCACTTAGGAAAGAAAACTACAAAAATATGAAAAGGGTTATTGAAAATTTACTGTCAAGTGTTACCTTATTTTTACCCTTGTTGCTTGTCATATCTTTTCTATTCAAGACCTCTGCGAGTTTATTAACGGCTTGCATTTTCTTCTGCTTCTCGAGTTCGAGTTGTTTCTCCAACGTAGTAACCTGCTTCGTTGAATTCTCTTGGGTTTCTTTGCTGTTTTCAAGTTCTAGTGACAATACAGAATAGCAAAATCATTCACGTCATAATAACAATACATATTTTTCCTTCAAATAATTACCTTCAGATAACATTTTAAATTTCTTTTGTATTTCATCGAATTCTGACGCCTTCAATTCCAGCTGTGTTTTTGACGCCGACAATTCTTCTTGTATCTGGTTAATGGTTAATTGAAAACAACAATTAAATTGCGCTTAGTATTTGCTAGTTCAACAGTTAAGTCAATCAAAACTACAAAGCTCATTCCAGGCAAAGCAAGCAGAGAGAAAGGTTACAAGTGTCATTGGAATGTAAATATAGCACAAAAAAAGCATGACATAATGCAAGATGTAAAGTTTCATCAAGACTATCAGGTTCCTGAGGATCTTCTGGAGGAGCTTGTTTCGTGATAATGGATTAGTTTTGATTGTCAAAAATAACGTGACATGTGTCGTTAATAATGAGAAGTGTTCACAAGATAAAATTGTTGAGTAGGATTAACTTAAAGAACAATTAAATTTTAAATTCTTACATTAAAAAAAATCAAGGATTACCGCTGGTTAAATATAGACTCATATCGGGAATATGCAATGGAAAAACAAATGCTGGAAAAAAATTAATCACTTTTGACAAAAAATATATTTACCATCGGTTACACCTGCACAGTCGTTAAAATATTATCCGATACTCAGATCTTGCTGTTCCCTACTAAAACCTGGTTACGTTAGGATAGGTTGAGTGGGCTTTGGTTAGGCTAGGTATGCTGAAAGGTTGGTTAACATTAATCCTACCCCTACCCAAACCTCTCATAAGAAAACATAAATGGCTTATCGGGGGCAATCACACAATAGAACAGTATGTGCTTCGAGAGTTTGTTTTCTATCATTTATAGTTAGTAGCCAAACTTTACTAACATACTATAAAAAATAGAACAGAAATAGAATGCCAGAGATGTTCATTAATCATATCTGGCATACATATGGTATATATAATCTAAACAACATACAGCAACTACATGGAAGATGCTTTGGGATAATTTTGACAAGTGTGATACTACTTCAATGAGCAAAAAGTTTGAACTGTAGTCAAAGCAGCATGTGGATGTGTGAATGAAGAACTGTAGTTAAGAGACACACACAATGAACAGCTTGTACGAAAGCCATGCAAAGCAGAATCTCTGGTATTGACATTACAAAGAAAATAGATAAACAATACAGTGGAGAACAGGTATGTATGCTACAGTACCCACAAAATTTTGTATCAAAATATATTCTTCAATTCTATTTTCACTTCATATAATTTATCACATTTCAATACATGTTCTATCTTGAAACTAAGAATTGTATACTGTATATGCAATAATGTAAAAGATTTATTCTATGTTAAGGCACATGGTATGACCGCATAAGGTGCAGATGCAATAAACCAGGTTACGTCTAACCTGCATATTATCTTGGTTACCTCTTAGCAAAGCAAGCATATGTTCGTTCTGGGTTATTAGCAGAAAAGAAGAGTTAGTAAAAAGAATATGTATTAATATCGAGCAAGAGAGCTTGGATTGAGGTAGCTCAAAGCTTAACAAGGCAGCATTTCTAAGCTCTACGCCTGACGATGGAAAGCAGGGTCATTAGATGAGAATTAGAAGGCACACAGAATTATCACAAAGTTAGATCATATTAAGTGCCGAAAGCACGCTTGTTAAGCATGGTTTAGAAGCATCACACATGTCAAATCTTTGACTCACAATCGTCAGCTTATTTGTCCGTTCAGCAAGCTTTTCTCTAAGCATTCCCTCGGCTTCAACCTTGCCGAGCTGCAACTGAACAATTTCTCGTTCATAATGTACCCTCCATTGTCCGAGGATAGCATTGGTGTCTTGCACGTTCTGGATCTGCGTTACCAGCGTGTCTCTGTGGCAGAATTTGGTGTCATGTGCGAATTGTGTTGTTAGTGAGTCGCGTGAAAAAAACGACGAAAATAAAGAAACGTAAAAAAGAATAAATATATCCGGAAAAAATATCCACCAACGTGGCTTCGTGCGCAGTGGCGAGGGCGTTTTTATAATCAGCAAGGGCACAAATTTAAATAAAGAGACGCCACTGCGCGTGACATGCAAGGAAAGAAGGAAGGACTTTGCCAGAATGAGCCTTGTGAGATTTTTTAATAGCGATGTAGAAGGGCCCAAACTCACGACAGAAATTTCAGACTCTTGATGTTTCTCAGAAGCGACAGCCTCATTCATACGACTTAGTTCAAGTTCCAATTCCAATTTTTGTTTCTCTACGTTTGAACTTTCACCTTCCGCGACCCTCCTCGCGACCTGTTCATTGTCTGCTTTCGTACGAGCCTCGTCGAGGGTGAATTTAAGTGTATCCCTTTTGGTTGGTTAGAGTTACAATGAATTTTTTAAACAATCATGTTCAAAAGTACCCGGAAGATAACTCGAGCAGTTTTATTGGGTTATCGGAAATTTCGGTGAGCATTTCCATCTATAGTAAAGATGAGGAGTCTCCAAACTCTTTTGTATAAGGGTCACATTGTTAATTTGTGTTCACATTTTCATGGAAGATTAATTTCAGTTTTATAAATGAATGAGTAAATTAATAAGTATTATTTTGATTTCTTTTGAGTAGTCAGCATGATATAATTCAGAATAAAGGGAAAATGCTATGCTTTACTTAGTTCATATCTTTGGAACTAACTTAATTTATTGTGTATATATATTTCAAGTTCTAGAGCAGCGAATAAGATCTTGCGGCGGGAGATCCCTGGAGTTTGGAGATCCCTAGTATAGATTCTAGTATTTAGTATAGTAAAATACATGAAAATATTGTATATTATGATATGTTTAGTGTTATTTATTGGACTACTTCATACTATAGTTACATAACTTCGCAGCAGGCATTACGAGCCATTTGGTTCCTATTAATTTCATATTGTAACTAGCCATAGTTTCATTATCTTACATCTAAATAAGTAAATACATATATTAGTAAACCATGAACTATAAAAAAAGATTGAAATGACGATCAGGTACCTCTCATCCTTAATTTCTGATAGCTCGCGATAATATTCTTTGCTCTTTTTGTCCAAATCCTCTTTCTCCTCCTTGAGTTCACGTACCTGAGTCTTGTATAAGGTCTGTGACAGGAAGAATTATGAAATCAAATTGTTTCTGTTAGATTGATTTTGCCTCAAGGTAATTTTTAAAAATGTGTGTTTCATTTGTGTTCTGTTCTATATTCTATCAATATACATACAGAGAAATATTGCTCCGCTTCTAGTTGATCTTGAAGTTCTCTCATTTGTCCGTCCATGTTCTGCCTCATCTTTTTCAGTTCTTGAATCTTCTTTTCATAACTCTGCCTGCCTTCTTTCAGGTCACTGATTTCCTATGGCAGAAGAGTAAGCAGGAAAATGATAATTTAAACCAATAATATAACTCTCTCATTGGTTTGAAGGTAGATTAATATGAAAAGCTAGCCATATGGAGAATGTTTAAGGAAATTCTAAAGTTTTCTATACACTTCAAAGCAAAAAATTATTTCTTATTAAAATAAAATTAATTGTATTGTAAACCATCTACTGGTACATGACAACTAATCTTGCAGTAAGATTCTTGACCAAAACAATAACAAACCTCGTTGAGCTGCTTTTCATTAACTCGTAAAGTCTTGACTTCAGCATTAAGTTGGCTAAGTTCATTTTGCAGATCACTTTTCTTCGCGGATTCTTGGTTCTTTGAGTTCAAAAGTTCTTTCAGCTGTTAAAAAAATACCAAATATTATGGGCATATAGAGAATCCACCTAGGGATTAATCCTTAAGAAATATAAGCTGGATATATGATCAAGTATATACAGCACACGGATAAGTTTACGGAAATGTAAAACACCTCTAATTCAGCTTTCTCTTTGAGTCTAGTTGTTCGAGTCAAGTTTGATCTTGTTTCTTGAAGATCGAAATCAAGCATTGTAGCCCGTTTGTTCAAGTCCACTCCGTCTTTCTCTGCTTTTACCCTGAGTTCCTTTTCTTGGGACAATTGTCTTTCCAAGGCTGGAATGAGATAACACGCATTATTATGTGCAGTGCAAAAATAAAAGTAACTGAACAGAAATGACAAAATTTCTAAAAATCTATTACCTTTCATCGCCTCGGATTTCACGCCTTCTATCGAAGCATACTTTTTGTTCTTTGCATCAAGATTTTTTCTGGATGCTTCGTGTTCTTCTTGCTCTTTCTTTAGAGCAGCTTGTACAGTTTTGTAATCAAATTCCAATCTTGTAATTTGCTGTAAATATAAAGAAAATTGTAAGAATTGCTAGAACAATTCAAAAAGTAGCAATCTCCAATCTTTTGTATTTCATAGCAACAGAAAAAGTTTTACTTGAAAGAGGAATGCTAAAGCGAAAGCAAAAATCATTGGGAATTCAGTCTTTGGAATTCTCGTTTAATACAAATAAGATAATATCTGTAAAAGACAGAGTTTATATATATATATACACATATATATAGACTTAGGAGAAGAAGTTTCTACTCACTCTCTCGAGAGTAGAGAGTTTATCGTAAGTCTGTTTCTTTTCGCCATCGACTTTGATCAACTGCGATTTCAGGTTTTCATTTTCTGATCGTACGCTCTTCAAATGATCTATATTGAATGGAATATTGAGATTTAATAACAGCAAATATACGATAAATGAATGCCAATAACTATATACAGCCGTTGAATAAAGTCATTCGATATAAAATTGATAAAATGTGAGATGAATGAAAGTGCACAGCATGTTCTGTGTGTGTTAACATGCCATATTCGTAGGCTGGCAGTAAGACTCTGCAGACATTAACTGCAGAATTATTGCATGGCAAAATTTATTTTTTAATGAAGGGACTTACCGTTCAGATATTTATATATATATAAATTTAAATTAAATTTACAAAATTTCTAATAATTCACCTTCAAGATCATGAATTCTATTGCCCCCGTGGCTTTTCTCTTCTTCCAAAATGTTCTCGAGATGCAATTTTTGTCGCTCCAACGTCTTACAACTTTCCTCCTCTTTGGTTAGTTTGTCTTTTACTTCAGTGTTTTTATTTTCAAGTAACGTTATAGTCTGGACAACAAAAAATCAATATGTAACTGGTTACAATTGAAACTTACACAAAAAAGATGGGTAAAAAAGTATAAAAGGTACTATACCTTCTTTAGTTCTTGTTGTGATTTTCTCAACTTGGTGACAGTGTCTGTTTCTGATTTGAGTTTATGTGTAAGATCTTCAACCTGTTTCATCAACTGTTCTGTCCTAGCACTCGTTTCAGCTTTCTTTCTCTGGTCGCCTCGTGTGATTATGTCATCCAACTGTTTTTTAGTGTTGGCTAAGTCCAGTTCAACCTTCATGGAAACAACATAAAACATCTTAACACTTTTATCGCCCGGAAAAAAGTTACATTTCAGGACAACATATAAAGCGTACAGAAATTATTGAAGCAGTTGATAGCAAAGTTCATATTTTCAACCTTCAATCCTTTTTTGAATAATTTTTAAGCATTTTCTACCTTTCTTCGCTTTTCAGATTCCATGTCACAAAGTCGTTGAGATTCCTGCTGACTATGCTGCATCAAAGTCTGTTCTCTCTTCATCTTACGGAGTTCGTTCTCGGACGCTCTACGAGCCTCCCTTTCTGAATCGATATCTCTAGCGGATGACTCATATTTGTTGTTGATTAGCCTGTAAAAATTGAGTACAATAACAATGATGATTGTCTTCTGAAAGTAAAGACAAAACTATCATGTTTAAATATTTAATCGCTTACTTGTATTTACTCTGGAAATCGTCTTTCGATTTAACTTCCTTGTTTAGCAGCATTTCAAGTTCCTTCACTTTACCTAGTAGCTTGTCGACCTCCTGCGACAGTATGTGAAAATTAATTCTAAGCAATTGTCTTAAAAATTTCATGATAGATCTTGATTAATTTACACAATCGAAACAGCCACAAAATCTAGTGAAATTTCCAAAACAACATTTAGGTTTAAGGCTTGAATTCAAAAATAAAGAGGTTGAACTTCACAGAATAATTCACAGATAAGCATGGCTGTATGTTAGAATAAATTAGATTACATCACTCATGAGGCATAATTCCAAGTTTTAAACAATACAAGTATTGCTTATATTGATGTATGACAATTAACAACAGTTAGAAATCCTTAGGCTGAGTTGAAATCAATTATAAAGATGCCTCATACCTCGTTTGACACTGAAGATCCATTCATAACATCTTTCCCTGAGTTCTACATAAACAAATATTAATTATTTTCCATTTAGCAAAAAAGGCTAGTAGAAATCAAACATCATAAATTTAAATTTGAAGAATTACAACCCAAATGAATGTGGATTGCAATAACTTAAGCATGAAATCTAATCTATTCTGAATGTATTCACATGATCAATGTAGCATAGAAAGGAGTTAACACAAAAATTAGACAAATGACAATATTTTTATAGCAGGTATATCAAAAAAATGTATCTGTAAATATCACTCACCCCTTTAGACGAATATGAGAGTGCGTATCTGAAAGAAAATGATTATCATTAAAGTATTATGATTGTGCCAACCAGGAATGGGCGAGAACTTTCATTTAGTCAATTGGGCAGACAGTAAAGAAGAGTGCAATGCAAACTGCAGACCGAATAGCTCAGTAGCAATGTAAGTACGTCATTCAGCCATTACTCTAATGAAGATTGATGAGTCACCATCTTATTTATACCAAAGACAAGTTTAACATTTACCGCATTTGTTGCAACCCCTTCTCAAAAGAAATTAAGCTACAGAGTTAATGGTCCAGCCAGAGGTATTCACGGTTATTCTACTTACTTTGCCAATCTTATTTTCAAAGGTACAGATGTAATTAAACCTATTTTATATAAAAATTGATTGTTGAAAAAACTAGCAGCGACCAAAAATTTCGCATTGCAATTTTATTCTTTTAAAATGTTCGAGTAAAGAATCGTATAATTTAAATACCAAGCCTTATAGAGGTTTATCTAAGCGATTTTAGCTTCAAGGGAACGTATGCAAAACAGCATTCAACAACTTACTTGGAATCGGCTGAATAGGTGAAACCAACAAAAGGTAAATGATTTCCAGTAAATGCTTTGGGCGTGGGGAATATTTCCTCATCTGGTTTGTCATTTTCGATTTCGTCAAAATTTCTAGTGTCTGTATCTCCGCTTAGCTCAGGAACGACAGGGGCGGCAGCTGTTTGTGATTAGGTATTTATATATATTTATATAACCGGATATAGCACATTCACTTCTTGTTCTATATAGTTTGAATTTCACTAGAAAATGTATAGTAACAGCGACTCAATTGTTTTTAGAAACGAAAATATTCTTTTAGTCCATGTAGATGTGTCTAGATAGATTTCCTGGGTAATGATAGTTGAACATTTTAAACATTGGAATTGATGACATCTGGCTCAAGATGGCTTACCAATCCGTATATTGTCAAAGCACCAAACATCGTTCTTGAAAAATGGATGACTCTTGATTTCATTAACGTCCTTGCGACCTAGTCTTTTGTCACTGTTCATGCGACAAATCATTTTACAATAATTATTATATGATAGGATAGGATTGATTCTGCTTAAGGAAGAAGTGGTATTCAGCTATTACCTGTCTGTTAAAAACGAGCATATAAGTTTTTTCGCATGCTCTGACATCTGCACGTCATCTGGAAAACTGAGTGAGTTCTTATGGTCCATGATTTTCCCGTAGGTTCCAACGAGAGAGTCCGCGTAGAAAGGTGTATCCCCGACCAACATTTCATATAAAAATACTCCAACCTTAAAAGTAAAAGCATGATAAACAAACCACCAGGGAGCAGGCAGGCAGACATATATAATAGGGCGTCGTTTCGCTATAACATTGTTGAGTAAAAAATCAAAAATGACTAATCCCTAAAAATATGTATGTAGAATGTATTCTTTAAATCATCCGTCTATACTATTGTAACCCTGGTACAATTTGTTTCATTCAACTTCGTTTACCCTTTCACTTTGCATTCGATACCACAATAAAAGCATTTGTTCATGAACACTGGTTTCTTGAAAAGGAAGAAAAATTACATAAATGATACTTACAGACCACCAGTCGCACTCTCTGCCATAATAACCTTTCCCTCCTTGGGATTGAAGCACTTCAGGTGAGATGTAATCAGGTGTACCCACCGCTGTGTCAGAACGTACCATACCCTCCTACAGATAAAGTATTTTATATCTTTCAAATATTTCAAATTGGCCATACCATGAGCAGTTGTCCTGATAGTTAAGCTTACCCTATCCATACTCATACATGTCCCAAAATCAGCAAGTTTGAGATGTCCCTGTGCATCCAGTAACATGTTATCAGGTTTTACATCCCTGTAAAAACAGGATAGTGAATAAGCTCTCATAGCTCACTGCGAAAATGTGATTTTTGCAAACTTCATCCGAAAGTTTTCGTTAGATAGTTTAAATACATTAAAGCAGATATAATGACAGTAAAATACCATGACAACTTTGCTAATATATTGAAATATAAAAGATAAAAATGTACTTTACCTATGAATGAATCCCATATTATGTATAGCTTCCAAAGCAAGGACAACTTCAGCAGTGTAAAATTTCGCCCATTCCTCCGGGACGTCGTAATTTGACATTAAATTGACAAGATCGCCACCCGGCATGAATTCCATCACCATGTACAGATATTTATGGTCTTGGAATGAGTATTGTAACTAAATTCAAAAAGAAAGTGAGTCTGGGAGAGTGAAATTGGTGTTGTAGTTGATCTCGACAATACATTATAACAAGGCGCTTCGTAGCATAAAATATTTATGAAAGAAGTCGACTTCTTCTGGATATAATATAGAAGCGGTCACAATAACCGAAAATCATTCATTCATTCAAATCATTTTAGTGTAATTCAGAAGATAACTTAATTTAGATGAGTATTATTATTCGCTTTTGTCTGAAATTTATCTATGTACGTTATAATTATTAATTATAGCCGATTCAACTACTTGGTTGTAGTTTTGAAGTAAGCAGCTCAACTGCCTAAATCATTATATAAAAAGGTAACTTATACAGCATTGCATTCAAAGCTAACAGTACCAAACAGTTAGATGCATAATGAGAGATAAAATCTTACTCTGACAATCCAATCTGTGTGCGCATGCGCCATTATATCTCTCTCTTCCCAGAAAAATGCTGATTCCGATCTTTTAATCTTAAAATAGGAAAAATTTAGATTAATAATATAAATATAGATTTACCCATTCGTTCATGCAAGCAAGAGCTCATTTATTAAATGCTGTACAAATGAATCTTGCGATATATCTATGTAGCATAGAAAAAAATAGACACACTCCGTTACTTGAAATTTTGTCCCTTATTTGACCTCATCTTGAACTCAAGTATAAACAGTAGTACGTAGACGACCAATTGTAAAATAATTAATTAATCGATGTTTAATAAAGACTTCTCGATTGGTTTGTGGCCAGGAAAAACCCAGGGGACTCACTTAGCCAACGTCACTAGCAACAACACAGCAACTTAAAGTCTAAACTTAGTCAGCTGCTATCCCACACTGACCAGTAGATGCTATTATAGCCATAAGCATAATACATTAATTGACCTCTATGAATATAAGATACTCTCTATCCAATACATAGTAACTCTATTCAAATAGTCAGTAAAAGATGACACCAACCATTTCAAACTTGCTGAGTAATTTCATTGCATACACTTTTTTTGTAGGCTTGTGTCGGACCAGCTGAACTTCTCCAAATGCGCCACGGCCTATCACCTTGACCACGTTAAAGTCTGAAGCCCGCATTCTCTTCTCGCTGATCTGCTTGACAGGCTGAGCATCTATGAAAGTAATTGTGAACAAAATTTGATATTTGTAAAAATAACTTGATTTACGCAAAGGCTGGCGATCAAACCTGTGCCATTGAAATGACCAGATGACTAGGCCATATAGATATATTTTAATTTCACATATGTGCAAGATCTTTCCCCATGAGAAGATATCATATTAACAATCACACTGGTAGGTAACAACGTATTCAAAATTGCATTAGAATTTCTTACATCTGTTCAAAAAGTTCTCCACATTTTTATTTCTTCGTAATGCCGCCGTGTCCAGATCAGTGACTATAGCGCTGATGCCATCCTGCAATGAAAAAAACAAAGAACATTTAAAGGTTTCTTGGCATTAAATATATAATATAAGCAATATTAATGACAGATTCTTGGTATTATTTTGACTGACAACAAAGCCCATTTACAAACTACTCTAAAGAACGGAGGGGGAGCGTTTGATTTGTAATTTTATTCTAGATGTTATTCTTTTGAAATAATTCGTAAATCACTGACACACAACTGATGAAAGCATCTAGATATTGTGTTCATTCATGGTAAGATATTTTAACGCATATACGTAAAGGCGACTTCACTCAGCGTATCCAATGACAAAACAGAATGACTCATGACCGAAAGGAAATTAATTCGTGATTGAATTTTGACAATTTCTGACGTCTAAATCAGATGGTGACAAAACCAAGCCGATCGAGGCTGAAAGCATTGTTTCAAATTCTTACTGTCATATTTGCCCAAGAATCAAAAGTTATATTTAATGAGATACGGGTAGTACTTGATTACAGTCAATGAGACTCAATCATGGTTATGAAATGGGATAAATTTTCAGGAGACAATTTTATCTCTTTTACAAACTCAGTCGCCCTTGTCTCAAACAATTTTTTCTTCTGCTTTCATTGCCTAGAATATTGTGAAACTTGAAATACAGAGAACAACATTAATCAACCGAGTTTTGAAACCTGTCAAGAATTATTTTGAAAGCTTAATGAGTTGAGCAAAGCATGGTATTCTCATACTACTGGCATATCACTAACTTTACTTCATATGGATAAGCAAAATTTCAGATATTTTCAGGGAGCCAAATGCAGGACATGTTCTGGTAAATCTGAATATATCATCAGCACACCGTTACTCTACTAAAAGAATGTTGAACAGAGGTGGCAAAATAAGAGACCACAGCCAAACTCTTCTCGTAGTATTCCTACTGCTTTGAAACTACCAAATGTCTAAGTTATTAGTTGCACGTAATAACATGAAAGGCTCACAGCCAAAATTTATGATATACGACTCCGTAGATTGAGTAAATGTGGTTACCACTGTAAAATAATCTTATTGTTCATTAAATGCCAAAGACTGCTTATTCACTGTAATTGGAAACAAACAGCTGATCAAATGGCATTTCCCATTAATTCATTGACGGATTTCTGCTGTCTCTTGTGCATAAACATCATCCATTTAACTGAAGAAAGCTTGAAATGCTGACACCAACCACAATGCTTATGGAATCAAAATTTTGAGGAGGAACAAATGATATTCTACAAGTTAATTAATCGAAAATGTAAAATTGATATTGTGAATCAAAACAGAGCAACAGAACTTTTTCTTCATTGAGAAGGTGAGCAACGATTCCTAGTTGCTTAATGGAGTGGTAAGAAATGATGAAATTACAACAGAATGCCCAGATTTCCACACAAGCTGATAAGGTTAAGGGGAATTATGAAGCAGATGGTGGCAAAGGGTGACTCCAGTAGAATTCTGCAAATAGCATCTGCCTCTACTTGACAAAGAAACTGCAAACACTCAAGGTTATGCAGTTTACCTAACAACATATTCAAAGCAATCATCTGGGTTTGTTGAACTATTCACTCAATCAAAATATATATAATATAAATTGATTCTACTGTAAACTCGAACATCATATTTTATGCAATATGTAAAATAGTAAATCACATTCATTGCTATAGTAATGCTCCAGATGTAGCAGAAAGAATGTAATATCTGTGTTTTATATGTTTAAGATAAATGAAATCTGTTTACACAGATGACATGAAGTGAAATACAAATTGCCATGCGGACCCTGTCACATTCCAAGTTATGTGAATCGGACTGGAATCCTCATGGAGAATCTTATCTTTAACCAGTCTAGTAGATGAGAAGCTTCAATAAATAAAATAGAACAAATATAGATAACAACTTTAATCAGTTAAACAAAGGCAAATGTTTATCATTACAAAGAAATAAACGATGTGTGTGTGTTTCACGTATGTGAGAAACTCTCTGAAGAGCAATGTAGTACTTTGAGAAATACAGACTTGGAGCCCTTCCTATTCTGGAATACTTACCAGCAAAAAGTTTATAAAGAAACCAACTGTTTAGCTATAAAATATAAACATTCACTTATGTTTGTCATTATTTACAGCATAACTGTAATACATCACAAAAAGCAGAATGACATTGTGGGATTATTTCCACCTTTAATTTGGCCATCATTACATGATTTCTGTGGGCAGCTACTGAAAATTTTCTATGATAACAACGGCACTCAGCAAATATTTCAATCCTAGAGATTCATAGATCAAACTAATCTAGAATTGACTGAGACTATCATCACACAAAAATAAATACTCACCAACAATGAATCCACACTCAGCTTTGAATTCTCTTTTGTCACTATGCTGTAGAGCTCCTTCTGTCTCTTTTCGTAATCGTCGTCTGCCATATCTCTGATTTTTCGAACCATAAATGTCAAAATGTTTCCAAGCTTGGTCAAGCCAACGCGGTTGAAAACAATTAGGTTTAACTGTGTCCGAACATCGCTTGCGCTTCAGCAGCACAAGCTAATGTGTATCCCGGTGTTTATCAGTCAACGATACGTATAAAGTCTAATTACGATGCAGCATAATGGCCTAGTAAAATGGTAGCGACATGATAAAAATAATGAGTCTATGGCAGAGAAACTTTATAACAACAGATATACTTTCTTTTCTCTGCTACATACAGTCAGTGTTTGTTTTTGTACAGTCAATTTGTTTTATGAGAACAGCAGCTTGAGATAACTAATGTAATAATTTATTGAGATTTCCAATCATGACAAATAATTTAACATTACATTCACCCATACAGCAATTCAAAAAAGTCTTTCAATTACGACATGGAAAATACATTCAGAATGAACCAATAAAATAAATGTACTATATTTTTGCTTGAAAACAGTCTGTAATTTGATGAGTTTATAGGATACTGTCAGAGGTGTACAGAGATAATATATCTCTAATAGTACCGCAATATGACCTACAACAACAAGATTTACCTTTTTTTATTACGCTACTTTATGTTAACCAGATTCCAAATAACACATATTGCAGATACATTTGAACACTATCATGACCTTTTTGGATGCCAGTTTAATTGTAATTGCCAAGGTTTGAGCATATTTGACATTAAAATGCAACCAAATTACATATGCCATATTAAGCACAGTTTAATTGGGGACTTTCATTCACTTGCCCTCAAAAAATCATTTAAGGTACATAAGATTGGTGAACAGTTTCATAGGTGGTTATCACAAATTTTTTCTTACTTCGATAGCGATAACAATCGGTTTTGAAACTCTCAAATGTGAAGGTAAATCTAAATAATGGAACTAATAGTAAATGTATGTCTTATCGATATGAAAGTCAGTGTCAAGAGCTAAGTGTGACTAGAGATAGAAGAGAACTATACTTGTATATGCTGTATATGCTGTATATGCTGATATACAGTTCATTATTTGTTCAATGTGTGAGAATGATAATGAAAGTTAATTCTTAAATATCAATGCTAGAATAAAACTGGACTGACTAATAATCAAGTTGATGAATTTGTTGAATTAATGAGTGAAAGTCTGTCATAAGACAAGTGAAAAGAATATAAACATAACACCACTATGACAACCATTTTGTCACCAGTGTGCATTCAATGTCATGTAGTGCCATTCAAAAGTGTTACTTTACTTCATAATAGTTAACTTTACAATTTCACTAGAACCACTATAACAACTAATACACTATCTAATACACGAATATCAAGTCCTTTTCTACGCTCCAGTGAAGTACCTAACTTGAATAAAATCTACTCAAGTCAAACTTTTTAATTTAATTCAGGTTCTTTCATTGCATCTGTGCATTTGCATTAACAATGTTTATTAGGTAGCAATTAACCCAGTCCAGAACATTGCCTTCTTCAGCATTGAATTTTCCTTCTTGAATTTTTTGTACACATGGTATTACAAGATTGAAGAAAATCTTCCGACATAATTTGATACTTGACAGAAATCGAGATTTTTTTACACGAAAAGTACTGAAATGTTTATAAGAAACGTACCTAACTTATCTATCATAATTCCTAATACTATCTTTGAATACTAAAAAGCAATCACTAGCACTTTATTAAATAGCATATCTACCAATAGATAGGTATATAATATGAAATAAGTTTCACTCTTTTAGTTAAGTACCTCCAATTAGGCGTAGCTCATTTTTCAATAGAAATAATATTAATATCAACAACTCAACTAACAATTTAACTTTACCTTCTCTAACAATAAAATTTTCCTGCCTGCCACTATGTTCAAACCTTATACTCTTCTCAACATAGATGAACATGAAACCAGCAGACCACCATACAAATTTCCGATAGACTAGACTAAACTACGAACGAAAATTGCACGGCGAAAATACAAGTAAATTAAATAACTGAATTTTGAACTGAACCGAAAGATTAAAACAATAGAAAATTGCTGTCAGAAATAGTAAAACATTTTCTGTTTTTTTATCGTTTGATTAGAACTGGTCATAGCTTTAACTTAACGGAAGTGTGGGCGAAACCAGCACACCAGTCAGTACTGCAATATGCGGAATTCCTGTCAGCAAAACTACTTCGCCCATCCGCCGCACCGACAATCCCACTCCCTCCTTAACTGCTTGCCTAATCCTGGACAATACTACATTTCCTGTTCTATTAGAAAGGTGAATTAACAAAGAATAATATATAAATAATATACCACAGGAGCAAATATTAAAATAAAAACATTCCGTGTAAATAAACGAACATAATATCTATCGACAACGCCATTTTAGTACAAATTTATTGTATACTTTATGCATTACGTCATAGGTATTAACGAGACTCCGCATTCCAACATTGCGATAGCATGCAGCTCGGCAGGTATATTTCTTATACCAATATGTACGTAATATGGGCCAATTCCTTATGTCAAAAAATGAATAGGTAGTACAAGTTATAAGGCTATTTGGAATAAAGATACGGATTTACGCAGAAGTATTTGGATAGGCGGATGGAAACATTAATTAGTACGGTTATGAAGACGGTAACTCTTAAGCGCCAACTACCGATAATAAATTTTCATATCACTATTGACCAGAACTACTGTACATTGCTCGAAGTCGCAGTTGTTTAAACTGAATGTGGAATTTCATAACGAATGTATACATATAAGCCTCATATTCACAGCAAACTAACGGGAGGGCAACCTAACCTGGGAGGGCAAATAGTCCGCGAGTTATTAAGGGTTGTTCAACGCGGGGTCACTCGATACGGCCGACCCGAAAAAGGTATTCGAGTTCCGGAATAGAATTTTCCTGAGGTAACCTAGATCAATCGACCTGATTTTTTCAGGGAACGTTAGTTTATGTATTTCGCCTTATATGTGCTAATTATAGCGTGATTGGATCATCAGAAGTTCATTTATAAACGTTGATTGTACTTTGCCGTCTAGCGGATAAAAGTTTTTCCTTCACTTAGCGGTTATAAATGATCCAACAGCGACATCTAGCGGTTGAAAATTTTTACTCCATCTTCACGTTAAGTTAAGGTTAAGTAACTAGGTGGTTGGTGATTTTAAAAGGGGATGACCGCTCCTGTTAGTTTGCTGTACATATGAGTCTTATATGTATCGATTCGTTATGAAATTCTACATTTATTGATGAGTCATATATAGTGTGACGTCAATTGTCCGCGAGTTATTAAGGGTTGTTCAACGCGGGGTCACTCGTTACGGCCGACCCGAAATAGGTATTCGAGTCTCGAAATATATTTTTTTCGGGGTTAACCTGAATCAATCGACCACATTTTTTCAGGTAATGTTAGTTTATATATTATGTCTCATATGTGCTAATTTTAGCGTGATTGGATCAGCAGAAGTTCATTTGTAAACGTTGATTGTACTTTGCCGTCTAGCGGATGGAAGTTTTTCCTTCATTTAACGGTTATAAATAATCCAACAGCGACATCTAGCGGTTGGAAATTTTTACTTCACCTTCAAGTTAAGTTAAGGATAAGTAACTAGGTGGTCGGTGACTTAAAAAAGAGATAACGGCTTCCGTTGGTTTGCTGTACATATGAGGCTTATATGTATAGATTCGTTATGAAAATCATCTACATCATTCATTGGCGTGTCGTATATAGTGACAGCAAATGGTCCGCGAGTTATTAAGAGTTGTTCAACGCGGGTCACTCGTTACGGCTGACCCAACAGAGGTATTCGAGTACCGGAATAGATTTTTCCTGGGGTAACCTAAATCAATCGATCCGAATTTTTCCGGGAATCTTGGTTTTATCGTCTCATACCTGATAATTTCAGCGTGATTGGATCATGAGTTCATTTATAAGAGTTAGGCGAAGTAAAAATTTCCAACCGTTAGATGTCACTGTTTGATCATTTATAACCGTTAAGTGGAGGAAATATTTTCAACCGCTAGATGGAAAAGTACAATCAACGCTTATAAATAATCCAATCACGCTAAAATTAGCACATATGAGACGTTATACATAAACTAACATTCCCTGAAAAAATTGGGTCGATTGATTCCGGTTAACCCAGGGAAAATCTATTTCGAAACTCGAATACCGATTTCGGGTCGGCCGTAACGAGAGACCCAGCGTTGAACAACCCTTAATAGCTCGCGGATCAATTGCCTTGTCACTGGATACGACATGGCAATGAATGTAGAATTTCATAGCAAATCCATACATGTAAGTTTCATATACACAGCGCAAACTAACGGGAGCCATGATCCTCTTTTTAATTTAAGGTTAAGTAACTAGGTGGTTGGTGACTTAAACCGCCGAAGTTCAATAAACCGGCGGCTAGAAACTCCGGCGGCTCATGTACTCCAGATAGTTGTTTACAACAGACAAGTCATGAGCTACATACCCCGGAGCTAAACGACAACTCGATAGATCTAGATTTTTTGCAGAAGTACAAGAAACAATGTCTGCAGTTGAAGGGTCTGAAAATTTTTCGAGCATCGGACCTAATTATAGTATCCCCTTTCTTACTTCTGATTTACAAAGAAGTATTGTGGTGTATATAGTAACTCGAAAGGATATTATATATTACCCGAATATCAGAAGAACAGTTGAATTAAGGATAGCGGTTTTAATACGCAGTACTTAGGAAGCATCGAGAACTGCAGGTCTTCCTTGTGTAGAGATAAATAAAGAAACTTTCGAATATGCGTTATTTTATCTGAAGTTACACAGTAAATTACTTTTTAAAATAGTGAAAGCAAAAAAGTGTGGTAAAAATTCAACTTTACATTAGCGAGGATAAACTGTTTATAAAAATCAATAGATTATAATAACTATATATGTTATAGGATGATTGTTAAACTATGGATTTCGGAAATTCTTCAAAAATGCCAATAACCTCATTAAAACCCCTTTTCGTCTGGAATTAAAACTTTGAAAAAGACTTTTCGAATTTAATTCTAAAAATATTTGTTTTTTAATTAAATGACGCATAAACCAGTAGCTCACGTTTTGCAATAATACAATATAACTGTATATACTCTTTTTACCAATAGAGTGATCGATTAGCCTACTCAAGCGGTAGCATGGGAAACATCATGTATTTGCGACTGTAGGCATGAGCTCTAGATGACTTGACCGAACGTATTTTTTTATGATAAATGAAGACATTTGTTAGTTCGTGCTGCGTTGTCCTGGTATGACGTCAGACAAACGTTTACGTTATGGAAGTTAGACGAAAGCGTTTCCTGTAATTACTGTCATCATTCGAAAAGTCACCAGCAACAGCAATATGCTGCATATATAGTAATGTGAGATTTTGGTAACTTAATGGTGTGACGCGGTTGGATTGATGTCCGAAACAATCTGAGTGACAAACTAGGACCCGTAAAAGGAAAGGAAATAATT
Organism: Halocynthia aurantium; assembly: GCA_013436065.1. NCBI lineage: Eukaryota > Metazoa > Chordata > Ascidiacea > Stolidobranchia > Pyuridae > Halocynthia > Halocynthia aurantium. The sequence continues at coordinate 69,122 of QXVX01001947.1, read as the reverse complement.
AGATAAGTCAAGATTTTACAGGATTAGCGTAGCAGTTACATGGCAAGTTAAGACAGTGAGTGAATATTTCATAGATATGACAGTATTCTCCTGAAAAACGCAGTGGCGTGACTATCAAACCCGTGAAAAGCAATGTCAATTGGAAACTAGAATTTGCTACCTAGTCAAAAAATCCCATTCTTGTGTACGTGTTTAAAAACCTCTTCTTTATTGTGAACCCCCATCTTGAAAACGTTTGAAAAAAATTATACCTTAATTTATAACAGACCCACAGAATCACGAGCTTGAGTTACTAGCAATGTAGGTAAAAATAATGGATGGCAGTTTTCTGTACAATGCGTTCAATATGGTGCACGCAATAATGGCGCTATGTACAGTGGTATACTGGGGCATTGCAAACAGACCCAGCGCTATATGTAGTGAATATTTATCATATATATATGTATTAGTATTCGCAGTTTTGGGGACTGAATAATTTATGAATCTATCATTTGGGTTTTTCCCATGCGAAATGAAATAGCTTTATCTTGAAGCTGTGACATGCCGATAACGGTATTTGCGGCGTTCCACATTATTTAAACAGTAGTTCACATTTTCCTTACAAGAGGAATGTATGAATCGCGTTTCAAAAAATAAACAAAGTTAATCGTTTGTTCCACGTTTCTCTGAAATTTCTTTATTTAACTACTCATACCGCTGGCTGATTTTGAGTCGCGCCAAAAAATTGATGATCGAAGTAATACATACTGAAAAAAATTAAAAATTTCGAACATTATCTTTGGCATGTTGAATTTTAGGCTACACCCACATATTATTTATGATTCTTATCGCACGTCTGCACCGAGGCCGTGAAATGCCGATAAACAACAAAGTAGTACATGGTTTTTTGATGTCACTTTCACCCCAAGAAGGTCTTGAATGTTGACTGTAGTGGTAAAGAAATCATTAGCAGGCCTATGCGATGCTCTATCGAAAAATGTCTGTATTATACTAAATCTTTCATACACTGAGTAACAGTACAACGTATTACGAATGATATTGTGCCAAGTAGTAGACTAACAGCATATCCGGAACGATTCAAATGTAGCAAAGAGTATTTATTATTATTCTGATTTCATTATTAGCAAAGCTAGTGTGAATGCCGTTATCATCAATCTGTAGGATCATCTCAAGACACAGTCATGACATTATTAAGTACTTCATAACTTCATAACAGAATATATCGAGGAAATTACAATTCACTAATCATAGAGTCTGATTCATATGCGATTTAATGTTACGTATTGCTACATTATGAATCGAAACATTACGTGGCACAGGAACAGAACTTACGTATCATTTTGTTTATTCTGTTCGCATTTGCGTTTGCGCATTTGCGATTCCAAATACAACTTTGAAGAACACTAGAGTCAAATTTTCTTTTCTAAAAACCCAATTCGATCAACGTTATTCATTTGACAAAGCTTATTGTATCACTAAAAACAATGTCTGAATTTATTTTCTCCTATTCCACAGTAACAATATTTATTGAATTTTGCGATTTAGAAAAATACAAACAAATTATCCATTTGTTGTTTCCAGATTATTTTAGCAAGGTATTAACAAAACATTTAGTACTGGTTCCCAAAATACCCTCTTTAAAAAAAGTACTGTAGTGGATCGCTTTGAAAGGATATCAACTTCACAAATCGCTCAAGGCAGATTTGTGAACTAAACAGTCATTTCGTGTGTATGTTTATACGTTAAATTTCACTTCTACCAGTTTTCTTTTTTAGTTAATCTAGATAACAGTGTGATGACTAATATCACACATATATCCCCTGTCAAACAAAATCATGAATTTTTTATATCCAGTGGTCAGATTCGTTACCTGATATAGAATCATTCTAGGGCACAGCCATGATGGATAACTTACATATGGTTATCATTAAGGTGAAAAATAAGGCGTTAAATATTTCCTTAACCTTATTCGTTTTTGGTGCAAACCAAGAATTTTTTAAACATCGTCTAATTTGAAACCTTGATATAAAGAGCTACTCATTATCAAACGTAATAACTATTGTATAGACATGCTTACATGATTATAATAAGCAGAGTTGTTATATACCGATAAAATGCAATAGCATTACGCCCTTTGAAATCTTATGTAACAAAACGGTCGGTCCAGTCGCTTGCAGTTTTTTAAACATTCCATTCTAACCCAAAATTACCGAGAAGACATATCACGAATTGCCTGCGGTTATTGATCGAAAATGTTGTTAATACAACAAAACCTTTCAGACGTTAATCCTTAATAAATAACTACATAATGAATTACTTGCATTAAAAAAGAAAATTGTATCATTTTGCGGAACTGCTTAAGCAACTAGAACCCAAATTGTTAAATTACTGTACTGATTTTCGACAATATAAAGTATCAATTGTTGTAAAGCCTTTTAACCATAACATAGACATAATCGATATTGCGTCTTCGAAATATACTGAGAGGAATAAGATACATGTTATAGCTCTATAGTCTTCTGGTGAAGCTTCCCAATCTGAATCAAATACGTATACTGCTTCAGAAAAAATCAGTTTTAGGTCTTATTAGTTCGAAATGAAACCATATCCATAGTTATAAGTAATTTCATCTTATCATAACAATGTGATACACATTCACGTGCTTATGACTGATACTACTCATCACTTATATTGAAAATATGTAATGTTACGAACTATGATTCTAAGCCTCAGGTAAATCAGAAGGGAGGTAATCAATGGTAGCATCATTCTTTCCATATTCTAGCACCGGTTCAAGTCAAATATATAAAATCTATGGAAGAATCTATTAAAGTACTGTACTGTTTTAATTAACATAACGAATAAAATACCATTACGACAATACACATAGGTAAATTAGATTGGTTTGTACGAGTTTTCTATACAAAAAATTTCATCTTTAGTTGGTCCACAGTAATTGCTTTATGAAACCTAAATTAAATATTATAATTAAATATCACATGCCATTATACAAACTGTTAGTAGGATATTTTAATCTGATATGATTTGTCCTGTAGGGGATTAACCTTGTCTAAACCCCCTTAGGGTTCACTTTCGTAATAAATCATGGTATATCGTATGATCTCGCGAGGAGTGTTTAATGTATGATTTCTAACAATGCATTGTTCAGAAAATCCCGTGACATTGACTCTTAAAATTATTATCTTATCTGATTTAAAGAAAACTTCGAAAACCGTCATGTCTTAAATAATATATATGATGTAAACTTGTAATCGCAATACAGGTAAACAATCCCATATGCCTTTAGGACGGAGCACATTTCGGAATTCGGAATTTTACGGATTTCGGGAAGATAGTACACAATCATAACGTATTCCCTCCATCATAAATCTGACCAAGGAATGGTCAATATGCGATTGGTCAATATTGCGTCAATTTGCGGTAAATAAGAGCGTTGGTGTTCGAAGGCCTCCGTCAAAATATAGAGTGACCGGAACGTTTCGGTTATTGGAATTAGATAAGAAATTGAGTGCCTATATAACACGCTTTGTCCATAGTCATGTCATGTATTCATGAATCATTGTGTACGTTATACAGCATCACAGCAATACAACATACAGCAAGGTCTTTAACTAATCCTGAACTAAATTAATAGATTCAAACGAAGCGATACAGCGAGTGAGTCACCACGATTTCCCCGTACTGAGCTGCAGTTTCCATAGCGGATTGAAACATATACAAATTATGGTTTACATAGCGTAAGTTTCGAAAGAGCAGTAAGTATCCGGATATTTCAGGAAATTGCTAAAACAAGGATTGTTTTTCAGGTCAAATTTCGTGATTACCACAGAGTAGCAACGATCTTAATATACCAGGTCAAATTTCTTTCCTTATAGTACTAGCAGAGGAGATAGCTATATGAGATTGTCTTTAACAAGAGGAGTGACACGTGCAAGACACGAGTTTAGATTACATGAGACAACTAACAGCGGATACCCGGACTAATACTGTATTGCCTTGTATTCTCAGAATAAACAGGGCAGTTGCATTACTGGAAGTCTTATAGCATATTAGTTTTGGACGTACACGTGTCTACAGAACCATACTTATGTTTAATGTACAGATTGTTCAGTGAAATATAACATGAGGATTCGTTTTAATCCTGGTATAATATCTAGAGCTATATTACGATTACAATATGCAAAGGCATCTTCTTAGATTCATTCGAAATTTAACAGGGTTTAATAGAAGGAAAACAATTAACGATGCAATGTTTATCATTCAGATGAGAACTCCCTCAATATTGAGGCCGTAACAGTTCGTTCAAACATCTTTTGAATATAATCAAAAATGACGCGCATCATGTGGAATATATTACTCTTGTTCTGTCTCTGTTCAATTCAATCTACCGACACAGCTGGTTGCAAATTCCCTGACGAACTTTGCAATGAAAATATGAAAGGTTGCTTCTCGGTTTTAAGTAAGTAAATTGAATTTTATAACTATAGCACCATTAACCGCGATAATTTTACCATCTGTTCGAGAGGAAATGACTTATGGTTTATAGATGAGAACCAAACTTACGGACAAATGAATAAAGATGGTTTATATATATTAGAAAGAATTACGATAGTTTAATTAGTATACTTTACGTTACAGCAAATAGGAACAGCCTAATAATTGTTCATTATAATTTTCTATAACCTATATTCAGCATTCAGTAAGTACTATGTATCTACTAACTTGACCCAGAAATTGTCTTGTGTAAAATTGAATGTGTAACAAGTGTTGTAACGCAGTTAAAAAGTGGGTTGGTATAATGGCAACTGCTCAATAAAACGACCCAGCTGAACTAGCCAGCAAAAAATAATTTCTTTATCACAAATTACAAATTCTCTCAGTGAACTGGTACACTTGCGATTATCTTGAATGGCCCGAGATCAACAGCAGCTACGTGTTCACCCCAACCACAGAAAATCCAGAAGAATACGAGAATGTTTTCGCTGTTATATCGTGAGTACAATTCCACCAGTTATACAATGAATCGTGACCGGAAAGGCCTAATTTACCAATAGGTAATTTGTACTCGTACGAATCAGATTAATGCAAGGCCGGATTTGGCAATAAGTTTAGTAGGCCATTTGCCCAGGGACCGACCACCGGTATCAGGAGCCACACTGGAACTAATTTATTGTAATGATGTGTTACACTGTGTTGAATTATTTCTCATATTATAATATTATGTTATATTTGATGACATTCGGCAATTGGAAAATAAGTACAGTAATATACATTGATAACGGAAACAAGCAATCATTTCCAAAAAAGTAGGAAAATTCGGCCCTGGGTGCTGCAATGAATGCCACCGAAAAAATGTCGTAGATTTCGTCGAACGAAATAACTTCCCCAGGGTATGTTGGTGGTTTAGGGGTGGTCAGTAGTTTTATTATATTTGGATTGCAGTGAAAGCAAATAATGAATGCATGGTCCATATATAAAGTTTATTCGCGTATGAGTATAAGGATGGTAATAATAATATATTATCCCGCAATTCTTATTCCATGTTCTGAACACTCAGCGAATATAGTTGAATTTAACAAATTCAGAAATAGCACGTTAGGCTACCAGGCTGTCATTCCTGCACAACCATGAATATTTCTCTCGTCATAGGCTAATTTGCAGCTTATTTTGGATACTAAGCACCTACTTGGCACCGTGGGCAATTTACCATTTGTGTGAAACGCAATGTTGTAAACAGCTCCTGGCAAAAGTCCGCGCAAGCAGATAAATAAATTATGAAGTTACAAATGAATTTACGAAACTGAATACCAACACTAATTACAAAATCATATTATTAGCTACTTCATCGGAACAAACAGCAGACGAGCAAGATTACATTAAACGTTCAGACACTGATCGTTTGAACAATTGCTTACTAATGTTTGGGTAATTTTTAGGCTTCTGAATGATACGGCTTTTCCTGTTGAAGAATGCTGCAATAAGACGCTTAACCGAGATCAGTGTTTATTGTATCCTCCGCGCCGAGGAGAATATTATTACGTTTACTTGCGAGGGAAGGGAGAAAATTTTTATTGCTACAAAAACGTAAAAGGTAAGGTGTGATGACATATAAGTGTACATAGCAGTTTGCACAATCTACTGATTTGGGAAATTAAGATAAAATTATCTCACTATCAGTAGTTCAATTAAATTTCGTTTTAGTCAAAAGAGCAAAGAACGAAGTTTTACCGTTGGAACACTGTTGCATTGATGTACACAACTGCGAGAAGTATCCATGCCTGGATCTAAAGAATGACACATTACGAGTGGTCTATGAACACAATCCAATCAATTTCGAGCAGGCCACTGAGTGAGTAGTGGCGACTAAATTATTATTACACTGATAAAGTATTTATTTCAATGTAAGTTACATAATTTCTACTCTCCAGTGAGCAGGGGTTGGATTATCACAGGTTGTTAGAACTAAGCGGTGGTGAAAGGGTCCGTTAGGGGTAAGGTCCTTTAGGCTGGGGTAGGAAGGGTTCAAGTAGATTATAGGAACCACTGCGAATTTTATTGTTTATGAGCAGAGTAAAAGCAAGCAAGTAAGTATCATAGCATATAGTATTTGAACAAATAACCTTATAACCAAATAATTTTAGTTGCAACACCAAATTACAGAAACTTCGTATATCCCAGCTAGGCACATAATCACGCATGTCAACAGCAAACACGTTTTCACGCCAAACTGGGACAAAAATAACACGATGAAGTTGTTGGGTTTTCTATAATTTGGGATCAATAAAATTTAGGTAAAACATACCATCCAGACCGGAAATGGCGTAATAATATTGAAATTGTCAAGAACGTCAATATACAACATTAAGTAAAAACAATAAGTAAATCATCATCATTATTTATTGCTTCTGATACGGGCGAGTTTACTAAGTTTCCGTGGAAGGGAGGGACTTTAGGATTAATTCATTACATTGCTTTGAGACAGGTATATAGCGACAGTAACTTTAACCAGCAAACACGAATAGTTAGAATTAGGCTGCATTGAGACTAAACTCTGTACTGAATAAAATCTTCTATATGGAGGAATTATATATCACGTGAAGATTGATAGAATAACTCTTTTTTGTTTTGCTGTTCTTTATTCTGCTGATCGTATCGGAATTTTGAGTTTATTTTAGAGCCAATTCGTTCATGTGATTGCGGTTACGGAGAATGACACCGTGATAAAGTAAAAATAAAAATACTTGATATAAGCCGAAACCATCGTTAAATCATGTGATCGGGTTTTAAATCCTATTTGAACAATTATTCTTAAAATTACTGAAGTTGAAGCTTGATCTCCATCACTGTTATTAGAGATTTGCGGCAGGAATAAAAACAGATAAGGTTGACCACATATTCTGTGATAAAGATAAGTCTTAATATTATTCTGATTTTCAGATTGGACGTATGCCTATTTCCAACACCAAACGTCTACATAAGTGTCGGACAGCGGATTTCTGATAACTTTGCCTTAAACGCAACGAACATTACTTTGAATTTTTCGCAAAATTATGTGACGTATCCCAACGGAGACACGACCGACTGTAAAATGAGGAGAAATTTGAAAAACCCCGATATGAAGAAAGAAATTGAAAAACTCTCGAGGGACCCAAACTCGACTTGGTGCTTTTTCACGAAACGTTCATGGGAAAAACTGTGGAGCCCTCTCGCAAAATGTAATATCCCTTGCACAGGTATGCTGGTATATGGTACTTTTTAAATCTTTTTCTTGGAAACCCATGGCTGTATGTCATACATGAATATGATGTCTAGGTGTAGCATCTCATTAAATATGGAGTATTATTAATGATGATAGATATATTGATTTGTGCGCTTTTAATTGCCTCCGTATTATCCGACTAATATACTGACAGTTTGCTTGTATAAGACGACATGCCGGAGTATATCTATAGGAAACCATGAACTAAATGCCACTATGTATGGACACTTTTTTTAGGTTGGAAAATACTTAGAATTCCATGTGATAAAGATCAACACTAAATTGTTTGAGGTCCGAATCAATTATCCGCATTAGAAATAATGGAAAGTGATTTTTTTCGTTCTCAGACCCTAATTTAGACCCATTTCGATCAGCTTAAACAGAATGTATGGCTGTATGGCGTGGACTTAACTGAACTACTAAGTCAAATTATTAAATTTAAAAATACTAAAATTCAATTAATAGAACTATTACCAGACCGTTTTACTATTTCAGACTGCGCACAGCACACAGCAGAACAAATGTGGCCTATGACAATCGGAATCACACTGGGAAGTTTACTCATGATAACGTGCCTATTCGTAAGCTTCATTATTCTGTACAGAAAATGCCTGTCCGTATTCTATCCAAAACCTCCCATGAAGAATGAAATTCCAGTAAGTATTCTGTCAACAACGTTATGTGGTGGCAGAGAATAATCAAACTTCTTAACCCCTATCGATCTTTTGGCAATACAGGCTATCATTAAAATTACGATCGATCACCAGGAACAAGAGGAATTTATTCATGAAAAGGAGATGCCAGATCACATCATGTTCGTTAATGGTAAGAGACCGGAAACGATCGACCTTCTCCGTAGAGTTATTTTTCATACCCAACAAGGGCCCAGCTGTAATTTATATCAGAAAGAACGCATTTAGGCCACAGTGTGACGGATGTAGGATGGTATAGAATTTGATATGGATGCTAACTCACCTATACAAATGATACATTCTCCTTAAAAGAGTGGAAAATCAAAATATAGTGGTAAAATCAGTGGATGTTAAATGTCACACAACTATAATATTCTGTAGAACAATCGCCACCCATACTACCTAAAATATGGGCACACTATCACTACACTACACTACTCTGGGGTGACAAAAACCAAGGAATACTTTGATTTTATACGTACAAAAAAATAAATGTGAGTGAAAAGAAAAAAATAATACAATGCTATCATCAATGATTTGTACCTAGGCTTTTACCATTTACTTTTATTTATTTTCCGTAAGTTACAGTCGGGGCTGTATAAATCGTACCACTAATCGCAAACACCGTAAAATTTAATGAATTTATATGTCACAGTTACAGATAACAAATCACAAACCGAAGCAATCGCTCCAGCAAATCATGACAACTTCAAAACGCGTGTTCCCGCAAATCTAAGGGATTCAATAGACGACCATTCCACCGCTGCAGACGACGAATATAAAATAAAAATTTTCGTTTGTGAAAATGGAGAAGACTCAGGCCTACCTTCGGAATACAAGGGCAAAGATATAATTTGCACTTCACAAAGCTTCCATGACGATACAAAACTGAAAATTTGTAATGACGTGACTGGAGAAATTTCTACTTCCGGTACAAGCACTGTTGACTCCGGCAATATAAGCGACATGAGCAATAATAGCTCGTTTAATAAGGCAATGAACAGCGGAAACAGCTTCTTGAGTGCGAAAGAGTGCACCGATCCATTGGAAACACAGTCTAGCGGCAAATTAACGCGATCGCCAATATTTAGAAATGTATCTGAAGACAACTTTATTACAAATATTCCACTGGATACTTCGAGCGACAGCTCTATCCACATAGACTCGAAAGACTTGATTTACTATTGCGAGCACGATGGCTACATGGATAAAAACTTACATGACAATGACGAGGAACCGATTTATCCTGACCATATAAACAATGAGAGGCAAGAACTATCAGCAAATAAACGTAATTATCCAGCAGTAAACGATCATTTTTCGGAGAAATGCGAAGTGATTTCTACACAAATTGAACTAGCTACTTCAAGACAATCATCATCAAGTGGCGATACCGGATGCGAAACTATGAGCGGAATAGAGGATGACTACTTGAATAAATCAACTTTTATGGAACAATTAGGAGAATATTTAGATAACGATGAAATGTCGGACTTTACTAGTCCGACGCATACCCAACTTTTAACAACAGTACCTTCGATTCAGTAATTTGCACATATTGTACGTGCATCAACTTTCGGAGCCAGTATTTTAAACTGGTCCAGGAATCTTTCACCTACTAAGTCGGACAATAAGTCCTTAGCATGCAGTGGCGACAAACAAGTAGGCGATAGTTTCCACTGCTCAGTAATTTCGAGGCGTCAGGGGCTACGTTTTAATATTTAGCGGGGAATCCCCGGGGAAGAAAACATGAGTTTTCCGGAACAATTTGTCAACATATTTTCATCCAGTGCCTTACCTAGCTGTCCTAGTCCACTTATCATTGACAAAATGCCCTTATGGCTTTTCCCAAGGTAGAGCTAATACAGAACACATACAATACACAATCAGCAAATACTGCGATATTTTCATATATTCTTGAAGTTTTTGCACTGCGAAATTTAAAATTTTTAAGCTACAGTAGCAAAAACTTAGCTTACCTTTTCGCAAACAATCCGCTGCAAACTTGTTCACTTCCTGCGCTTTCACCTGCTACTTCTTTTTTATCTTCAATACTGCCACTGTCAACGCGAAAGCATTGTTTCATATGTTCGCTCAGCATTTTTAGCAATATTACGAATAATATTTTTTTTACCGAAATAATCCGTAACAGAGACACTAAAATTGCGCTGCAATTATGTATGTAATGATTGGTTAGAACATAGTGTCAATCAATCAAGTTATAATGCAATGATCCACCTGAAGCAATGATAAAGTTGCTGAAACAAATAAAAAATGCACTCAAGGATCCAACACATTCTCATACAAAAAGCAGGATAAAAAATAATTCTGATCATCAATATTTTTTTCTAAAAAAAGCTCCCTAAATGTTATTTGGTAACTTGTTAGATGGTATCACCTATTGTCACTGACTATATTATAATGGACCCAAAAGGTTAAGATAACCTCGGTTTAGGTAAACATCATCGCTGCAGTGATCCCGGCATTGCCAATACCCTACTTAACAGCTGGGTTGACTCTCGATTATGAGACGAGCTAGATTCCGCTGAGCCACTCTTCCAGCTAGTCATAACTGTGCAAAAATCACTCCAGTTGAATTCCAAATTAATACAGAAATAAAATTTATTACAAAGATCGTTACAACAGTAAAAATAAGAAGTAAAAACTACAAGAAATTTAGTATTCGGGAAATTATTTCGACCGTGTCTGCTAAGACTATACAGTCAATCAGGTTTACAAATCAAGAACTATTGGGATTGGACTTGTTACCAAACGTAAAATTTTACTTAGCTTAACTCAAGTAAATCTTAAACCCACACTTCATGCTTTATAAAAACAAAAATAATATCTATGATACTGATACCGATACTGTACTGATTACATATCAGGAACTAGGAGTTTGACAAGTTCTTCAGAAGCAAAAAAAGAAAGTGGGGAAAATTGTATGCAATCGGGAGCATTAAGGAATATAAAATTAAAGAGAATTACGAATGGTATATATACACTACAAACAATTCATCCAGTCTACCAGATAATTGCTCAACAGTTGCCGAATATAATTTCATATAGCACACATTATTTGCACAACAAGATGTCTATCGTGCCATATTTACCAGGTTGGGAAAACCCTGGGCAAACAGAACTATTCAAAATTGGTGCAGTTCTATCACATATTCTTAAAATGTCTAATCTTCGGTTGCTCAATAACCGTATTGAAGATTTGTCCTTCGAACACAGTCCTGTTAATTTTCCTGAAGACCCACAAGAACAACAACAGTATCGTAGAATATTGTACCCATCCCCACTTGATAAGCTCCCAGAACCCAGGTTGATAGATAATTATTTCGGTAGGGTAAGAGACAGTAGCCTCAATGACAAATGGTGCTGTGGCTGCCCTTCCAGTAATCCAAACGCTGTAATCATTTTCCAGTCTTGTGGTTACATTTCTCTGTCCATATGATTTAAGTATAGTTGCGAAATCGTAAGCTGGCGCATACACGCTGCTAGAATTGACGATTGAGTCATTAAATCTGTTATCGACTAAGCGATGAAACAGAGGTACCTTTTGATAAAGACGTAAATCGCCCGTTATTTTTAAACTTGCTCCACTCAGTGAAGATGACTGTGAGATGTATAGAAGACTTTCCATAACAAAGGTTGACATACGGAACAACTTATACTCAAATATAACAATTAAATGAGCTCCTATAACTTGCTCGGTATTTGATAAAGGCATGCTAATGTTCAGGGACAACTGGTCAGAGACCCCGTCCCCGTTACTGTCTAGTTCAAAAGAAGTAACTAGTGGTACACGGAGATTCCCTTGTAGAAGATTGTTGTAATTCGCATATGTGCTCCACGCCAGATATTGTCCAGGATTAACAAGGTCGAGAACAAGCATTAACTGTTTTTTGTAAGCGGCCTGAGGTTGTTCTTGATAGGTATTTGTTGTCATCCAAAATCCCTGGCTTCTGTAAGCGATCAGAAGCGGTGGAATAAACGTCAAAAGCAACGTAATCAACACATACAGAGATGCTTTTGAACAGACAGACGATTTATAACGATACAGTGCAGAAAGGGAATGAATTTCAAACACTGCCATCTTCACAAAGATTGGCTGTAAGGTCAAATTCTAACAACAACAAAAAAATCTCTTTCGGGTATGTATTTTGAACTGAACGCTATGCGGTTGTTTCCCAACAACGGACAAACAGTAGTGAGAGCTAACCGAGCGTAACGAACTATTTTCCTAGAGGGAAACTTAAGCTAAATTCCTCATGTCACTCCCAACAGTTTATTGCTTCAAACTTGAAATAACAGACCTGAATCATAAACTAATTAGAACTCCCGTCAATACAGATGACATGAAAACATGTCCATTGTTCCCCCCTATAAGCACCACAAACACTAAAATAAATAATGTATATATACTATAGTGCTAGTGCCCCCTATCTCCAACCCCTCCCCCGTTGTGGGTGATGGTGGCCCGTCGGTGTGTGTTACTCAGTTTATTTTGCTGCCAATCACCCGCAATTTAAATTGTAGATGATACACTGCATTGATCTGAACTAAGCACTGTGATGATAGTGGTGATAATGTGACTACTTTGCAATTGAGAACAACTAGAGTTCTGCATAATTGTGTACAATTCTAGTCTCTAATTATAATAGTCAACTCAAAGTCAAATTTAATATACAGTATAGCCTAGTACTAGTCTATTATTACAATCCCGGTGCATATACGCCTGGTCCTCGTTTGAATATCACTGTAAAAAAGGAACCTACTGTAGCAGAAAACTCTCTTATGTAATTCAAGCTAATGGCTCCTGTTCATTATTCAAACACAGATAACATATAATAAAGATTTATTCTATAACATTAGCAACATATATATATCTACACACAAAGCATTTTTATCACACAATAAGTTGCGGAATAGGCAGAAGAAAGCGTACCTACTGAACCAGACTACTGGTTTAGTGCATAGTTTTGTAAAAAGCTTTTCTATATTTTTTATTGTGAACCAATCGTTATCTATGACTTATCTTCTTGTATCATATCTGAATATCGTTTGTGAATAATCGGAGAATTGTCCAAGACTTCTCCCGGAAGACCTTGTTGATGATTAGATGGAGAAATATTGTAGGAACTGAATGAAGCTCCGCCATTATGATAAGTATAGGAACTCAAATTTGATTTTTCTTTTGAACGAGATTTTTCCTCTTCTATTGTGACTTGATTCGTATCCCACTCCGGCATTAAATCATTTTCACCCTATCGTAATGAAATATATTATTCCTAATCAAGATCTTACTGAATTTGAAAGTATTTTAATGTTATTACCTCATTCATGTTGAATTTTAGCCGCACTCCTGCCCAGTTCACGGCGTCTTGTATCGACTTATGGTGAAGCAATGAATGATTATTAGTGGCAGTTATTGGAACTGGGGAAGTTGACGGTGATATTCCATTCTGTAATGCAAAATATATAGTTAGGCCTAATTCGAAGTAAGGAAGACCTTATCATGTAAAAGTTGAACAGAAAAAAAGTTTGAAAACTGGAAATGATTAGTAAAATTTCCTTCCTACTGATTTTCCTTTCTTGAACCTCCATGTCTGATTAATCAATGCATCAGGAGATCTTGTATCACGAAGACTATCAAGATCATCGTTATCAGTGCTCAGATTAATACTCGTATCACAGACATTACCTAAAAGTAAATTGAAATTTCCTAATTAAATATATACATTATTATTAAGATAACAACAACACTGCAAGTATTTAACAGAGTAGCAAATGCTGCATGGCCCACTTTCTTGCTTTCATGTGTTAGTGTCATGCAATTTGTTTCCCATACCTTCCCAACAGGTTGTTGCCCAACAATTTCCAACTTACCAATATAATATAGATATAAGGTATAGTAAAATCATTGAATGTCATATTCACCCCTTCTTTTCCAACACAATTTCAAATACTGGAATAACGTTGTAAGGAGATTCAATGGAGCAGGAGACAAATTTGTCTTTTTCATGTTACGAATCAGTTTAGCACGACCAAACTTCCATTCTGTGTCAGATTGTGCCTTGTGAAAATATAACAATAGGTAATGAGAGATTAGAGATTTAAAACATTTCATTTCCACATGTACCTTCACGTGAATGCTATAATATTTTGTACTATTAAATATGATATAGGCTTACTTCTATTCTCTGATAGGTGTCAGACATCATAGCGATCAACAAATTGATGAGAACGATCAATGTAATTATATGATACAGACCAAACACAATTTGTACAAGATAAATTGTGAATGCTGGGTTTCTGGAAAACATTTTCAATATTATAATAGCAATTCATACTTGTTTAAATTGCACAAATTCTTACTGGTTTACAGGTGGCAAGACATCGGGCTCAATAAGACCAAACAATGCAAAGAACAGAATCTGGAATGTGTATCCTGGATTCTGTGTGTGCTGTGGCATATTTGTGATTCCATTATCTGAACAAGGAAATTTACCGACGTTAAAAATGATAGAGTTCTGTATAGAATACATTGACAAACATTTCGTATAGGGGAAGTGGAATTTTAATTACTTACATAACTTAATAATGCTGTTACGGGGGGAGGATTGCTTATGTATCTTACCTACTATGGAAGTGACATTTGTTGTGAATGGATAAACAGGCTGGTAGACTGCAGCTAACCACATTGAAAATGCAACCTGATATAATATAAAATTAAAAAATTGTATTTGGGAGAATGAGAAATGTATCACAAATATACAATTTTCACAATTACAGTTTTGAATTTCACAAAAGCACATCAATAGGTTTGATAAACAATGTTTGTGATGAAAATTTACTACAATGCAGCCGACTTACCATGAACATAAGTACTATAACTCCAAACTTGAACAAATCTTTCAGCAAACCTTCGATAATGATTGACCATGGTCCAAAAAGGTAATGAAAGCTATGAAGTAGATTTAAACATACAAGGTTTCATAGGAAAGTTAAAATGGGGGATTAATTAGGACAGTTAAAATGTTATTTTTCTTACCTTAAGAATTCTAAAAATTGTACGAAACAAAGAGTCATGGCTGCAGAGAGAAACATATTTCGAGAATAAATGATTTCCTGCCTTTCTGTCTCATGGTCCGCACCAGAAAATCCAAAACCGATGAGATGAACCACGACTGATATCGCACAGAGGGCAAGAATCAGTGTACGAACCTACAATCATGTATTAATATGGTGTCTGTTCTAATTTCCATATTTTGCTTTGCATGTCTCACACCTAAGTTGGTACTGTTGTAACACACAGATAGGTAATACTTAACGTCTCAATGTTGATGATAATTCCATTGCAATATAAGGAACACAAACTTTTCTTTCCACTTACCCATCCAATTCCAGTTCGATCCGTTGGAGTTGTCAGTTCGTTCACCAACACACCAGAAACCCATATCAATAAAAGGCATTCATTCCATCCTGGTATTAATATATCAGGACTGCTGATTGGCCTCAGTGGTATGGCACAAGTTATGATGAAAAGAATAACCTTGGAAATGAAAAGACAAGATTGTGAAATATTATAACTACTACAGATATACCAAAAAAAATGAATGTCAATCATAAACTGAAATTGCTAATGGAACTAACATATATAAAAACTGCGAATAATAATTTTTTATTAAATTTTAGAGTTCAAGTTTTATATTTGAGTAAAAATTGGTTGTGTACCTGTTTGTGTATCTCCACTATAAAAAGTAATACATTTTTATACACTTACGAGATACATATGACTGACGAGATATACGATAAACTTGATAATAGGAATCTTATTGAGACGAACGTTGATAGGTAGCGAGAAAAATATCCACAATATCGGACAGATCAGAAAGGAGAAAAACAAAAGAATGAAACGAGCATCAGACCACTTCAAATTGCCAACCTGAAAAACATTGAGTGAATATTTATCTATATTTATATCTGATGTAATTTTTTCATATTAGTACTTCTACTTCTTTGAGGACACATATAGAATATAGAGACCGGGACTGGTAATGCATTTTTTTTTACCCAAACGTCAGATAGGTATTTCTGAACGACCGGATCAGCGATCACACTCTTCTGTTCACAGTCAATTAAAACATCGAGAAATGGAACACCTTTGTTGTCAGTTGCTTTTAGTATTTCATGAGCTCCTTTCGGGGCACTGAAAGAAGAATGTTGGTAGAAGTTATATTATTATTACTTAATCATTGCACAATATGATTTAGTTTGGGTCACTTCCAGTCCCAAGCTTGCTAGAAAAATAGTCTTGCTACATGTAGTAGTAGTCGAGACCTTGACTTGGTTCACTATTCGTGTATATGTATTTTGGCTTTCAACATACCTGCATATTTCAAGTAACTCAACAGCCAACATTTCGCAATATCGTGCACATTCCTGCAATCCTTTTGCCTGTTCTTTCTGTCTGTTGCTGAGTAACATGAATGCTCTGGACACTTTGGCCGCTGTTTCCAAAGGTGCAGGAGATACCAAAACAAATTCTTGCAAGATTTTCATGCTCCTGATGCCTGAACCGTGAACCAATGCCCCTCTCTCTTCCGCTACCTTCGGGAGCAAATGAGCGGGTACCCGACCAGCCCTCCCCCTAGGGGTAATCGGACGAGTCATGTTAGGGCTGGGAACCGGTGCACTTCCACCTTGTGCAGCCATATAGCTTGGAGTACCAACAGATGGAACTGGTGTATTGGCAACAGCTATCTGCATGAGATCGGATACAAAGGTTCGATCTTCAATCAAGGTGTATGTGTTGTGATTTTGCTTCAGAAGATAGCTAACAACGCTCTGGAAAAACAATATGACCATTTGCTCAGATTAAGTATATACTATGGCAGTCAAGTGTCATGATGAAAATTTGGTGTTCATTTTTTCATTTTGTATCAATACTAACATAATGTCGAGCTGCAGCCGCATGCTGTAACGGAATTTTTCCATTGTTAGTTTCCTTAGTCGGTTCAGCTCCACCTTGTGTTAACAATTTCACCATTTCAAGATAGCCTGACTTGGCAGCAAGATGAAGTGGTGTCCATCCATTCTAAATAGATATTAAAATAAATTTAATTGTATAATTGATATAACATCATAAAAGCATATCTAAATGATGATTTCCTTTGTATCATATATATTTTATAATCTATTCATGTTTTAAGATATAGTTTTCATGTAATTGATTGGAAATATACCAATGCTTAGAAGGGAATTTTAAAATAGAACTACGTATATGCAGAATAGCAGGAACACCTTATCAGCCGAGTTAATCTCCGCTCCTTGACCAAGCAACAGAGATACCATCTCAAGATGTCCATTGTATGCTGCATAATGAAGACTGGTATACCCCTGAGCATCTTTCGAGCTCAACTGATCAAGATCTTTACTTAGCAAGAGGCCAACCACCGCTGTGTGACCACACTGAGCAGCAAGGTGAAGGGGAGTCATGGCCTGTGAAAACAACATAACTTAATATCCTTTCAGGTAAAATTCAGCAAAATAAAATACCACCGTTTATTATAACTATTAGGAATGTACTGCACTCCAGGCAGAAATTAATAATGTGGTAGACACTAAGATGTCATTCAACAACACATACAGCCAAACGAATAAGGATATGACTTACAACATACTAGAAATCTGCCACTTCATGTTTAAAGGAAAAACCTAATGTACTCGTATTATTTTATTCAGTTGGAACCCGTCTTACCTGCAATGCAGTTCCTATGTCGACATTTACACCTGGACAGTTCAGTATCATTCGCACTAAATTTACATGCCCAGACTGTGAAGCTAAATGCAATGGAGTGAATCCATACTGTGAAGAAAAACAAAGTCAGTGTTTGCAATCCGAGCATATTGTCTTGTTAGTTTAAACCCTATACAACAGTGGTTCTCAACCTTTTACTGACTGCGTACCACTTTAGTACTTTAGTGTTTTAGTGTTTTTTAGTGTTTTTAATCTGGCCGCGTACCACCAACAAAGCCCCCTTTTTGGGGGGGGGGAACAATGGCACAAGAAACGCGCTATGGGAGTATTATATAATGTGACAAGGACTGGTAGCGCTATAAACGCCGTTCAGCGAATACATACAGTATGGAAGAAAAAGAGAACCCGTTGCCGGCATATTTTAGCCAACTCAAAAGTTAATTGTTGCAATAATTCAAAGCTGCTCGCGTGCCACTTGAAAAGCTCCCGCGTACCACAGGTTGAGAACCACTGCTATACAAGAATATGAGCTAAAATTCTAGTATCGATATATAGCTTATGACTTGACATAATTTTGTGTGGTAAAATAAAAGTAGAACTGACCTCCATCACTGAATCTTTAACACTGTCTATCCTTGCAGCCGAAGGTGCACTCGGAACAGTAGCACTTATAAATATTAACATTTCTCTCGCAAATTCTTCCTGGAAAATGTTGGCATGACATAAATAGTTCATAAACAGTAATACCGAATGTTATAGTTTGTTATGACAAACGTCACCTGTCCAAACTGTGTTGCAACATGCAAGGCATTAAATCCAGTTTTGCTGCTCGTGATTTTCCAAGAAATATTTTTGTATCGTTTGATGGGATTTATCGCATTCGTGTGACCGTATTTCGCGATCAGATGCAAAACATTCATCCCTTCCTATATAATAAGAAGGTCAGCGCTATCCATCAGATTGTGAAGCAATAATCACTGATATCTTTATTAACACCACATAAAGTGCAATCTTATGATTTTAGAAAATCAGGTTCCTAAGACTCAGCCCACTCCATCAATATTCATATATTCTCATTACCATATCTTCCTCCATTACATTAGCTCCAGCAGTGATGAGTTCTCGAACAACATCAGCATGCCCTCCTTTAGCTGCCAGCAACAGCGCAGTTTGTGATGTCTGGTGAAAGTAAAAAAATTTCCAATAAATGGAATTCCAGTTACAACAGAATTATGACATGTTCAGTAATTGAAAGCAAACTCACCCTATTTCTAGCTTTCGTTACGTTATCACTATTGAATTTCAACAACTCTTTAACGACAGCAACACTGCCCTTGGAAGCTGCAATGTGGGCGCAAGTCGAACCTGCTTTGTTTGTCATAGTAACGAGACCAGGTTGACTTTGGAGGAATTGTTCGAGCACTTTCGAATGATCATTTTCAGCAGCTAAATGCAGTGCAGTTTGGCCTTGCTACAATAAGACAGGTACAGATTCTTATTTTCATATTGATAATAATTAAACTATATATTTAACATAGAAGGAACAAATATAGCAAATTCAGAAGAGATGAATAAAGTTTTTTCTTACATTATCCACTGCACGAACATTCGCTCCAGCATCTAATAATGTTCTACATACATCAAACTGTCCATTTTCAGCTGCTTTATGAAGTGGTGTTTTCTTATTCTAAAAAAGTGAAGAAATCTTTATATTGTTGTTAATGTGGAAAATATTCAGATAAAGATCATACCAAGCTACGAGCATCGATGGAGGCATCATGCTTTGTGATAAACATTTTAACAAGATTGTTGTAGCCATTTTGAGCTGCTAGATGTAACGGCGTGAGACCAAGCTTTGTCTTCGCATTGACAAATGCTTTAGATTTCAGTAACATTGATGCAATTTCCAAATGACCGTTCTCTGCTGCGAGATGCAAGGCGGCTTTGCCATTCTGTGGCAACAATCATAAATTGGATATATATATTGGAGTAGCAAATAATACCTAATAAAAGATTGTAAACTGTTGCACGAACTATTATGGAGCAACTATGCAGTGTCTTTTCAGCACAACAATGTTTTGTATACAGTATATATAACTTTGGACCTCGGTCCTTCAATGCTCAGGGTAACTCAGGGCAACATTAAGAGTAAAGTTATACAGACCTCATCGAAAACATCCACCCTAGCATGCTCTTTCAGAAGTACATAGGCACAGTTGTTATGACCTTCTTCACTGGCAAATAACAAAGGAGACCATCCATTCTAAATAGAATATAACTATCAACCATCAAGGACTAAAATTAAACTGGTATTGAATATTGATATTAGCTACATGAGGCAGAAAAATATGAACCTTTGCCTGTCGGTTTATTGTCGTAGGCATATTGGTAGCACCAATTTTTTCAATGAATATATTGAGAATATTCTCATTCCCAGATCTTGCAGCATAGTGTAATGGAGTTTCCTTAAGAAAGGCAATAGGATAAAGTAATTCGAATTTGAATAAAGTAGAAAAATCTACGGTATATCTAAGTACCTGTGTGAATTTAGTAAAGTAATTGAAATCTCCGCCATGCTCCAGCAACAGAGATATAATTTTTAATTCTTCTCCCTGAAAGTGAGCTCGCTCTGGTGTTAGCTCAGCAGCTAAATGAACAACGGTCTCTCCTTCCTGTAAAACATATTAAAAATCAACCTTAAGAGTGGAATTGATGCAGTGACATCACTGACTATAGTACATATTATTTCTTAATTTAACTACTGGTAATCATAATCGGAAATATGTGAGTTTATATTACAGGTTGAACATTAATTTTCCGGCATCGTTTGATCCAGACCGTGGTTCACAGAGCATCTTTCTAGGGCCACAGACGTAGTTGTGCGAAGAA
The DNA here is from genome assembly GCA_013436065.1 of Halocynthia aurantium. Taxonomy (NCBI): domain Eukaryota; kingdom Metazoa; phylum Chordata; class Ascidiacea; order Stolidobranchia; family Pyuridae; genus Halocynthia; species Halocynthia aurantium. Next base: position 47,992 of record QXVX01001947.1, on the reverse strand, counting down.
CAACAGTGGCTGTTCAACTGATTTAATATATTTGTTGATAGCTATGCTTAAATTTAGAAGTTGATTGATTTTCATTTGATAAGCATTCTACATATCAGAAAGTATATTAAAGGTGTTAGTTATGTGAAATGGTTTCTATATATAAACTTCAGTCAATCTGTCACAAACCTAAGGATGCCTCATACTTGATGTATCTAATTAAAATAAGGAGATCAATTTTGATACCTTGTTTTCCATGTTAATGCACATCGCAAGATCAAGTGGTTTGTGCTCGCTGAGATACTTTATCGTCTCCTGGACAACGTACCAACGACAGTGTCGTACTGCCACATGAAGTGGATTTTCATCAGCCTACAACAATACAAAAATTCAGTCAATGTATAAATAAAAAAGTGTATCTTTTAATCTCAGCGTGGTTGTACCTTTGATTGGAGAAGTACATCTCCACCTTCCTCTAACAGAAGCTTAAACGTATCAACATAACCGTATCTTGCTGCAACATGAACGGATGTTTCACCATCTTCCCGTGGCCAGTTTGGTTCAGCACCAGATTTCAGAAGCATTTCTGCTACTTTGTCACCTAGAATATGTGATCAAAAGCAATTCATCATTCCCTCAACACGAAACCCAAATCCAATTTTTTCACAGTATATTAGTTCGGCAATGTCCCTGAATTTTTGCCCCCTTTTTATGTGACTTTTTTCGAAACTTCTTTTTACTTTTACCTTCTTTTATTTTTGCAGCCAAATGTAAAGGGGCTTCTTGTAGTTTTCCACCCCCAACTTGCACGGGAGCCCCGAATCCCAGAAGCATCTGAACAACAAGCGGTCTGCAATTCTGAACAGCAACATGAAGTGCGGTATAATTATCCTGGATAAATAAAATAATTATTTTAATTTCGGTTAATTTTTTTATGTATATTTCTAAATTGCCTTCGTTCTTGCATCAACATGAGCTCCTTTTTGAAGCAAAGCTTTGACAACAACGGTGTGACCATTCATAGCTGCAGCATGAAGACACAGCGCTCCTGTTTAAAGTTCACAATGGAGAATTACTTTGCAATTTTAAAGATTGGAATCTTAGTTAAGAATATAAATAGTTTCTACTCTGCATTGTACACCCATACGCTTCAGTTGTAGATCAGGAGAATGATATGACAGGTTGTAGGACATTATAACACAGCACTGGTCAATCTGATTCTAATATTAAACAAACGTTGAGTGTACCTGACTTATTCGGCATATGTAATGGAACTCCCTTCTTGAGAAATGCCAGCGCCGTTTCCGGATGTCCACATTGAGCCGCTATGTGCATCAAGGTGCTGCCATCCTAGAAAGATAGGAATGCTAAATGTAATCCATATGCAGTATAAATCTTACATCAATTAATTAATTACAAACTGATTGCCTACCTTTGTTCTAGCTAGGACTGAACTTTTGAATTTATCTGTTAAAACTTCCACCACACCTGTATGACCTGAATGAGATCCGTTTAGTTGGTAATGAGATTGTGCATCGAAATAAAAATTACTAACTAGACTAAAGTGGATTATACATTATCCAGTGGGACGTAGTTCAAAATATAGTCTCATATGAATGCAGACATTATCACATTAGTGAATAGATTGCAGTAGGGAGATAAGAATTACCATTGTTCATTGAAAAAAAGTGTATAAATAAGTTTCAAATTGCTCCCGTGAATACCATTTGCTTGCCACTTGTGTTGTAGTGTAGAAAAATTATGAATGATACCGAAAAGTAGCTCAAATAATCAAAACAAGCGATCCTGGCCACAGTAATGGACGCAAAACTATTTCCTAACATACCTTGCTCCGCAGCGACATGTAGCGGTGAACGGTCAATGTGATCGTAGACATTCGGGTCTGCTTTGACTGTATACAAATATTTTATAATTGCTTCGTCTCCCATGTATGCAGCGATGTGTAAAGGTGTTCTACCATCAGCCTACAATATTTTATCAGTTATTTGGATATAGCACAAGATCTCAGGATAGCAAATACAACGGTTAATAGTAAGTATGAAGCCTCCGTAGTATTTGACAAGAAACGGAGAAATAATGCTGTATACCTATGGATTTTTTTTAGAAAAGGTATCTAAGACTTGGATTCTTGACAAATTAACAAGAACTTGGGAGTTAGACGTCAAAATACAAGAAATATTAGCGTCAAATTTCGTCTATGTGGTGCAGTAGTATACTCAACTGTTTAGGTTTTACAGATAGTTGCATGACATTTGAACCGCTGTATGCGTTGTTGAGCGACATTTAAAGTTATTGGATAGTTAAAATTTTATAAGGTCAATACTATGAGTATATATGACTCAAACGATTTCTAAACGACTGCTTTAATAGCGAAGCTTTCCTTAACGTTGACAACCGTGAAATTAAATAACGTATCAAAAAATTCTCACGTTATGTTTGTTCACAGGACTCAAATTCTCACAGAAGAGTCGAACCATTTCCAGATCTCGTCTGCGGCAAGCCAAATGCAATGCTGTTTCAAAACTAATAGGTTTCTCATATTTTAGCTGCTGGTCGGCGTTGACGCTCAAGATGTCCTTGCAAGCACCGTGGTTACCAGCTTCGATGGCAAGAAAGAGAGGGATATTACCGTCCTGAAAGAAAAAGGGGTAGCGGTGATTATTCATTTGTGCAAGAACAGACTAACGAAAAGCTGCTGGTTGGATGCTGGGTTTATACAAGACTCTTAACTATTACGTTTTAATCGAGAATTCTTTCCCCGGAAGCAAAATTCCGCCTGGTAACCACAGCGCTAATTATATTTCACCTTATCGGCTTCTAATCTCAAAGTTAGCGGGGTGGATTTCAACAATGCTTGAACTGCTGGTCTCGAATCACTGCCAGTTCTGGCGCAAGCCATATGGAGCGGTAACTGTTCCTTTTCCTGTACAGTAAATTCATCAATTTAAAATTGTATAATTTAGAGAATTTTCAAAATTATATATATTGTGCTGGATAACCTACCCCTCCCTTCAACGTAGCGTCTGCTTTTCTTCTGACCAAAAGATTGATGACATCTTCCTTGGCAGATGCAGCGGCGAAATGAAGTGCGTTTCTACCGTCCTACAAAATTAGTATTATGTTATTTTATGAATATTCTTACATACTCGTACCTACTACGACAATTCCTTACAGAATCTAATTTCCTACTGACTATTTCACAGAAACATAGATAAGGAATCATGTCAAGTCAGCTGAATATATGGCGTCCATACTTTCAAAATCTTAAAAGGCTTTCAGTAAATATTAGTTGATACAAAAAATAATACATAACATATGAAGTATTGACATAAATATCATTAAGCTTTCAAGCTTTCAAGCTTTCAAGCTTTCAAGCTTTCAATTATACAGCTACTGTGCGTAGAGTTACATTACATCTGACGGGTTGGGAGCAAAAATCTAACACAACACAAGATAAATTGAAACCTCATTCTTCGAACATTTCGAATAAAATCGCGGTGAGCAGAGAGAGGTTGTAATGCGCGCGTGTATGTGTATAGCTCTGTAGTATAGTTCTTTACCAAGAATATTTATCAAGTTGCTATCGGTAGAAAGACTGATAAGAAGACGAAGACGAAGATCTATTTTATTTATTTTGACGACGGAAAATTAACCACCAATAACAAGAGCAAGTCATTTTACCGAACGCTGCAGTCAGTAAAACATGTCAGTATACGATAAATGAAGGAGTTCGACATTCATACAGTATACAAAGTACCGTAGGGCTGCATATGACTTGAAAGGATTACTAGAAACAAACTAAAGATGGCCTCTCACTTATAAGTTAATCGTGGTTGAAGTTTTGACCATTTATGTCATTGGCTAAAAATACAAAATTACAATAATATCAAACCATTAAACAAAAATGTTGCCCAGTAACCACGGACAGACCTACATAACCGGAAAGGCATAAATACTGTTCCAATTTATTGTCTATGACAAGTAACCAACTATGTATTTTTCATCTATCAATGTGTGCTTGGACAGGCTATAAATTTTCTCAGCTGCTAAGAAAAGAAGGCCGGTGTCATATCGTGTTTGTGTCCGAACTATTCACGACGAAATTATGCGGAATGTGAGGAAGAACGTTGATGTCGATGAAAGCAGGGTATGTATTTACAAATCGTAAAGTGGAGAGAGAGTAAATCATTTTTAATGCGTTCTGAAGTTTTGTATTGTAGACATCGTAAACTTGAGGTAGGTGCGCTAATTTGGCCGTCTGTGCTGTTAGTCTAAGGCGTTTAGTATACTATTTCTTTGCTACTGATTTGAAAATGATGCCACATTGATTCTACATATCATTACAAATTAGAAAAAAAACGTTTCACTTATATGACACCTATTATTAATGTTAATTGATGCTAGTATTTTTGAGTCTAATTATTATTAAATATTACACATATTTAGTGTTGAAAAATTATAATCAGGGGATATGTATGGGGCCGGCGATTGTCCCTTATCTCAACGACACACTACACCTACACTCAACAGGGTAAAGAATGAAATGTAGAATTAAATATGGGACATAAAAGCTGAATTCTATATTGTACTCACCCTCGTTCGATCATTAACGTTGACCCCCAACTCTAGAAGTCGTTCGACAATAACAAGTTTATTGTCTCGTGCAGCCAGCATAAAAGGATTCACACCTGTCTCCTAAATGGAAAAAAAGTATAATTTTACTTCATTTTACCGCCTATTTAATACAGATAAGCATACTCGACGCAATCCTGGCGGAACCAGCGTTATGCGGGGCCAAAATCAACCTAGTACAATTAACATGATTCCTGTTGAGTTCTTTGTACCTTCTATACATTGTTGTTCAGTTCCTTTACACAGGGGCTTAATTTAGTCGTTTGTTTTAAGTCGGAAGATTTATTTTATCTTGCAGTTCGATTCCAAGTCTAATTTTTTGTAGTACTATAATAATGTATGATACGTTTTGAAATAGTCAATACAATGCTTCTCAGATTCAGAGAATCTCGAGCACTGGGTACGTCATCAAACTTACGTCATCAATAGCGAATATTTCCGGATCTCCTTTTTGGCAATACCTCACGATAAGTTCTACCTGCGACCATTCCCCTTTGATCCCATGATTTAATATTCTACTAGTGGCATCACTAGTGGTCCCGCTGCTACCACTTACAACAGACATAGTTTCTGTATGATGGGATCCACCAGGAAGAATTGTTGGATTTTGTGGGGTTTGTTTCGTATCGCCTGTAGATGTCGACCACATTGAGGAACCCGATTGCTTCCTGGTCATTTTCCTAGCCGTTCTCTTCGGAGTTTTCTCGGTAATGGTTGTAGAAATCAGGAGTTTTTTTTTCTCCATTTCCTCGGTCCGATCCAAATCTTCTCCGGTCTCTTCCTGCAGAGCTTCCCATTTGAATGTTTTGGTTGTTTCGACATTACTAATTCTTTTAGCTTTTTTTACATCTTTTGGATCCGACTGCCCTTTATCATTTGAATCCATAATAAGTTTAATGAGGTCCCAAAGTCTTGAGCATCTCTTAGGTAATATTCGCTATATTACAATGCATCCCCTCAATCTACGTATATTGTCATAATCCTCTCGACAGACTATATACACCAAACTCGAATAAGACTCAAGGCTGTATCATACAACAACGTAAGAATACAATGAAACATCGATTAATATTACCACAATACTAATGCAGAATTTAATGTAATGACAATTTTTAACTTTAGTTACCCAAGAAGCTCACAGCTATTAAAAAATTTTTCATTTGAATTATCCTCTCTAGCTACCATGGCAGTGTTTAACTATGTGGGCAAGAAAATATGTAGTCTGATGCTCTGGGATAACGTTATATAGCAACTAATATGGGTTATCTTTTATGTACATCTTATCTGATATGTACACATTGCGTAATAAAACAAACACAGTTCGATCGCCCGTCATTCCTTGTGACGATTAATCTCCAAGACTATCATAGAATTAACTCGGAATTTACAAAATGATATTTAAATAGTTTCATTCCATTCTGGAACGTGCTGCTTCCGTAGGACGACCTATGCATACACATCTGCGATCTGCGAACATATGGTGTCTTAGAGGAGGACAATGAGTGACTATGTACAGAGTAATATTTAAATAACAAACTCTATTATGATTCAAAATTGAAACATTATTTATACTTCACACGCATCACACGAAAGGTTAACGTAACGGTGACAGGCCAGCGGTTTCTAACCTTGCGACTCAATAACTCAACCTTAGGCAGTGATGGGATTCAACCAGTTAGCTCCGGTTTTCGCAAATCGGTTACTCGAATTACAAAAGTTTGCAGAACCAGTTCCACAATTATTTATGTCCGAAGGAGCACATTACAGACAAAATCTTGCATAGCCAAATTATATTATTTATGAAGCATGTTAAATTCATCCCTATCTAAATTTCGGGACACAAGGACAAGATTTACTACTGCTCAAAGTTCGGTACGTCTCTGCTATATATTTAAAACAATGACAGAATATAAATAATGAATGATCCGTTTGCTAAACAACGCGAATAAATTGAAATTATTTCTGACCCGTTGGTTCATATGTTCCTCGCAGTTCTATTTAACTAAGCAGAAAAAACTTTCCGTACAACGAATTAATAATATTCGTAAACGAGTAGATTAAATTACTATCTCTACTCAAAACAGTCAAATAAATAAACGGTATACTGTCTTGCTGAAATATCAAGAATATAAAGGAATTTGTACCGCCTCATAAGTGAATACTGCCTTATAAAAAAACAACTTTCTAGTGGCGAAGCACAAAGCACTTGATCATATGATAATATTAATCTTTTCTTCGCTCTAAAACAAACTGTTGAAATAGCTTTTCCCCTACCATTAGTAGAGAGTAGTTATTCTATGATATCTCTTTCTCTGTTTGTGTGTATACTGATGCTGCTGGTATGTACTTTAGAATAATTCGGTTCGGCCTAACGGTGCCTTTTAAATAAATACATGAGTTAGAACTTGACTTTTTAACAATGAATGAAAAAGTGAAGTGCTATAGTTCAAGAATGTCTAAATTTACCGATCATATTTTTAAGAAAGGAATATATAAAACAGATGGATATCGGTAAAAAACAGTAACAGTTGGCCATTTATCTCAACATTCTAAGATCTCATATAATCTGTACAGGATACAGATTCAGATTTTTTTTTATCAATCTAAGGTCTCACTCACTGACTTGTATATTCATTCAGACTAAACACGATATAAAAGTTTATGTGCTGTTATTAATCAACGTTGGAGCCTTGTAAATTTGTTTAAACAAGCAAAAACAATTTGATCGCCGTCTCCTTCTTCTTTTAACACTACTTGTTCTATGAAAGACCAACGCAAAGAACGAGTCGGCTGCTGCGCCAATAACAACCGTAAATACTACAACGTTATAGTGATATATGCACACAACCCCCTGCAGTCGGACTCGGTGCGCGGCGTTCAACTATCTTATCTCGCTATTCGATCAACGCTAAGCCACTCCCGATTAAGTGTATTAAGATAGGCGGACCCCTGTCAAATGCAGTTTTCTAAGTCAGTCAATTCCACTTTTTGTACGATTCGTGCATCGAATGAAAAGAAATTCGGATAAGATCAATTGTAAACGTTGTCATCTTGTCTTCTTATCAGGAGAACAAATTGCAAAAGATCTGCTTTGAGTACAGTTATATTCATGGCTTTTATTTTCCTATTTTTATTGTACACATTTAACGTAATATTTCCGTTTTTGCGAGTAGATTGGCGGGTGGGGAAATTAAGGTGAATGTTTGCACTTGAAAAATCCTGGTCGTATACTGCAGTAAAGTATAACCATATAGCCCTATAGGCCTATACCAAAAGGATTCACATATTCAGCGAGCCCGTTCATTTTGGCTCGTAATTATCTAAAAAATAAGTTTCTCAACTTATGTTATGGTCCTGTGAAACAGCCGGTATCTAAAACTATTGTAGCTTTCTGTGTGGACTTTGCTAACAAAACTATAACACTAAAATCACATTCACACAATCTTTACTTAGTATGGTCATGGTGATAAAGTTTTCAGCGAAATTGCAACCTCTTTTCTCTGAGAAATGAACCATTCTGACCTTCAATATAGCAAACACTCTTCGATAAAGATACATGTTACATGCATGTACAACTATAAGCTAAAGTTTGCGAATGGTTGATTCAAAATCAAGAGCTTCTATTGAACGTTGCTACTTATTAGTCGTGAGCAATATGCTACATAATATGTTACAGCAATAAAGCACGGCCCCTGTCTGTAGCTGATGTAAGGCTTGTGAACTGTGTAAATAAACCCTTGAGTAACTGATAAACGACTCCCTGGCTGTTAAATGACGTCGCTAACCTCAAAATTACTTTTTCGATTACACGCACTAACCTTACACATATAAGCCCGAAGTTGCAACCAATACTCTAAGGCGGTTGTAACGAACGCCGGGTCACTTGTACAATTTTAATAGTGCAGTTATTTATTACGGAGACTTCGACTGATAATTTCGGAGTCCATGTGTACAGCGATCCTGGAATGATGTCTTGTCTCAAATGTTACATAATAATTACTACAGGAATAAGGCAAGAATAGTCAAAGCACCGATTACAGACAGTTGATTGGTCGATCGCACAAACTTTCTTTTATGGAGGGTATCGTAATCTATTGCATAAATGCTTTAATTTACTATTATATTAGACATTAAACACGTGTATGCCCTGTCCTGAGATCTTTTTCAGAGGCCCTAGGGAGCTTTAAAAAAAGTCGACTAAAAGTTAAACTTTTACCTCTTGTTCCTGATTTGCTTCGTTCATGCAAGATATCCAACTCTTGAGCTCTGGTTCATTGTGAAGTTTTCCAGTCACCTCGTTCCAAGGAAAAGATGGCTTCTGCGCGTAAGTAATGTCGTCACAGGACGCATCATCTGACGATGACCGACCAGGAAGAGAAGTCGCTGGTTGGGCTGCTTCAGCAGCCTGTTGTTGCCCAGTCATATCGAATATCCAGCTTCCTGTCGTGATACGAAATAGTTCAAGCTTGTGAATGCAAATTTCGAGGTCATATTTAAATGTACCTAGAAAGCAATCTCTAGAGCTTTTCTTCCTACCAAAATAGTTATTTCATTACCAGTCCTTTTGAATTCTTTCATGTGTGTGGGAGGGTCTCTGTTTAAGAATGAAGCCTACTGTATTAATCTTGAAAAATATTATCTCACGACATTCATTCCGTGTGATGGATATTCCATGAAATTTATTCCTGAGATATCTATTCCGGACACCGGGAAATCAATACCTGACACCACGGTCTGGCTTACCATCACTCAGGCATATTCCCAACAGACCATATTAGTAGGTACTAACACCATGTTAAACCATGACCCAAACGCCATATTACGCTATGATTGGAATACAGAAAATATGAAAGGAAAAGAAACAACGGCTTACCTTACAATGACTTCATTAGTTTCGATCCACTCTGTACATTCACTCAAAGAATTCAATTAGCATGCAGCTTCACCTGTAGGTAAAGAAGGAAAAACTAATTTATTCCTCGAAATCTTTCATTCTGAAAAAAGAAGCAATAAAACAGCGCATACAGATCTTTTTTTTTATTATCCTTTCTCGCTTAATTTGATTTTCCAGTGAATAAACATAAATGACTATATTTTAATTTACCGTACATATAAGACACGGAGAATCCAGAAAACGTATCCCTACAGACGTAGAACTGTAGTACTACCTATCTATAAATTTTATTACGATCTTAATATCAAACATTATGTGAAGAGAAGAAGAGCATATGACTGTCTGAAATAAACGACTTAATGACGAGCGTACAACAGGTTTTGTATTCGTTGGTAAATCATTTCGGAGTTCTTTGTAGTTGGATATGAAACCTAAGAACACACTTTGTTTCTGTGGGATGGCTTTTCGTTGTTATTGGTCTATTGTTTGTATATGAAATACTTTAAGAAGTTTTCTATTGTCCCCTCGATCAGGAATTACCAGTAAAGCACTTAAGGTACATAAACGCTCGTGTTTTTTCAACAACCACTCCCGTGCACGAAATGACGTCAAATTTCGACGATTAAAATTTCTGATAGCAAACTGTGTCTATGATATTTGGTAAAAGTGTTTTTTTTCCGGCCATGGATCCATGGTGTTATGACGTTGTGGGCCTATTGTAGTACATTTAGTTCCGCTTTTGAATTTTCGTGAAATTATTGAAAAGTCAAGTCGAATATTCCTCATAAAGAAATAGACGATAACTGCTAGAGAAAGTAGATCGCGCACGCCATGTAGTGGCAGTAATAAGAGAAGAAGGGATAGTCAAGAAGTAGAAGTGTCAAAATTATGCTTGTGTAGTGGCGTCAGAATAATATGGGAAATAATCTGATTCCAGTTCATGACAAAAAAATGTTAGCATGCCTCCACAGATCGGAGCTTACAACATTCGGATCAGTCAAATCACAATAGTATTGTATATAATTTACTGTTCGCTCATGATTTACTACGCATCGATTACAACTGGCCGATGAACATTTGTTGGTCAAAGTAAATATCTAATTAGATAAAATATAGCTGAAATTAATGAATGAATCAATCCAGCAGAAACCTAATTTGTCGGAAAGAGGAATATGTTGACACTATAAATGAATTTATTTTGAAATACAGTTAATCCCGTCACACAGATTAGATTTCTGCGTGATGGATTCATCACTTTATTTAACTACATTGTTAATTGAACTATTATAGTCATTGGACGCATGCTAACGATGTGTAAATAAATAATCGGTTTTGCAAACAAATCAGAAATTTTTATTTTCTGACTTGTAACCTTGATGTGCCGCGTCGAAAATTTACTTTGAAAATGTACCGCTGCCTACAAAACACTGATGTGTCACGTGATTACAGAGACAAACTTGGCGTATTCGCGCCTTCCAGCGCCCCTGTGAATGGCATGGATCAACTTTATATGTACCGGTGCTGTCCCCAGATTATAAGCCGTTCGAAAAAATGAAAACAAGGCGTCTTAAATTCGAACTCCGTTCGTATCAACGAATATATGTAAGCCGCGGAGCGTCTGCCGGCTGAGAGTTTTTGCGCACATCAAACTACTACAGATCTACTTGTCAGTATTAATCCTTCCGTCCATCAATCGGAAATTCCATTATCGTTCTAGTGTATTCTGCATGGTCTACTCAATATATAATATTGATTATGTAAAGTACGACGTTCAATTATGCATATGCATTTCAAACGATAACGAATCCTGATGGAACTTTGTTTAATTAAAAACTGAATTTGTTTTTCATGAATTTTTTAGGTCTGTAGATATTTTCCCAAGATACAAAACTGACTGAATTCTTCCTAAGCCCAGGCTATGGTAGTTTTTACCTAACCGTATCAAACAAACCCCAAGTATTATTACATCTTTAATGCATTATTCTGCATTACAAATATTATTGTGCTCGAAAGACACTACATAGTTGCTTCATGATACAATGTGCACCGGTTGACCAATTGCAATATATGTGGGAGCGCTTAATACAGGTTCTGCCCAAGCGTGCTAGAATTCATTTACAGTTTGTGAATGAATTATTTCTTATAGGTGAAGAGTGGTAAGTACATGATATAGGCAGGTAGGTAGGTAGGGACTCGGGATTTTAAAATCAGTTTTGTACAGATATTTCATAAAGAAGTAAAGAGAGTGTCCTGGGAGCCACCTCAATGTGGCACCACTGACACCAACTTTTTGTTAAAGTGAGACCAGCCCTCAGATAGTGAAAAAGATGTATGAGTGAGAGAATGAAAGGCGAAGTTGTAACTTTCATGCAATTCCATAGTTTGTTGATTAATAGATTAACGCGTCTGATTTGTATTGTTGAGCTGATATTGGTTATCTGATAAGTGAGCGGCAGATGTTTGGACAGGGGTGCAAATATCATTTAATAAGGATAACAATCGTTGAGTGACTATTCCAGCCCCATCCAAACGGATAAAATAGGTATCGCTTTTTAATATAAATAATTACTCGTTCAAAAATCCGTATTACACCTTATAGCGCAGTAGAGTAAGTAGTAGATGAATCAATTGGTCTGAAAGCAATTAATGAAAAGCAAACTGTTACTGCATGAAGTCGATATATCACAGAATCAAAGATAGAAGGTAATTCAGGAAATAAAAAGAATTTAATTCCATAAGACTTTGAATCCGCTGAAAGATTAAATAAATCTAAAAGGTGACGGTTACGACGTAAAGATGAGCGTTCGGGTATTACGTAATCAATTAGAGCGATCCGTTGGGAAAAATAATCACTATACGATGTTGATTTATTGACATGAATATACCATTGATTTTTTACCTTCATTAAAATTTTCATTTGTCGATATATGGTTCCCTGTGAAAGGATCGATTGATGCCTAAGTGAGCAATGGCCTAATAGATCCAGTGCATATAACGGAGTGTGTTCAGATTTGCAGATATTGTCGAGAGTAGAGTTGGTATCAGGCTGACTAGAATTTAATTTTCGAGTTCAACTGGAAAGAGATGACTGTTTTCGTGATATGATATGGTACTGGTGTGATATCATGTAAGCAGTCATGGCCATGAGTTACAACTATATGAAAAGGTCATGATAGTGCAGAGCCAACTTTAGAATCTCTTTTGGACTAGGATATCCGTTCCTGACTGCAAATCAGGCATATTGCTGCCCAGTTCAGACGTTATAACGCGATAGTGAGTTCCACGAAAGGACAGTGCTATCTCCTGGTTTGGCCTTTATCCCGCATTTTAACGAGTTCCCCGCCCTGGAGGTTGACGCCTAATTTTCACAAAAATACGTGCATAGGAGATGAAGGAATAATTCAATCATTTTCCAACAACCAATATTAGATCCCAGTATAGAAATAATGCATCGTGAATATTGTATATTTACCGGTATAATCGGAATTACGGATTTCTGTACATGAATAGAATGTAACCTGGTGCGTGAAATACATGAATAGAATGTAACGTGGTGCGTTGTCACGCATTAATTACAATATTAGGAGCAGAAAATTGATCACGTTCGTTAGTGTGCTTATCTTCCGTTTCGAATCGATAATAGTTAGGAGATTGACCCACACTCAATGTCAATCCTATTAAAAAATCAATTTTGATAAATCAGCCGTTACACCAGGGAAAAAAGGCCACCAGAATTGCCAGTTACATCAAAAAGAGCAGACATGGTGTGACAGTATATAACTATTACTATATGAAAGATCCTTATCTTATTTTTCGTTGTGTACAGCGTTGAGATTCTTATTTTTTGGGGAAGGATTCTTGCATACTTGACATCCTCAAATTTCTGGTCGATATGCAGCTTAATAATGCGTTGTATAAGGGAAAACTTGAATTCTTAAAACTTTTGTAATTTTGATTAATTTGGTTGCGAAAACCAATCAAGAATCCCAGCACGGATTGTGTGGCGACTACTAATTTGATGGTTTTAGCTGCCGGCTTGTGTCAGATGGTAAGTATATCGATTTAATGTTGTAGAAATAACAATGATAGCATCCTGTTCCATGCCAACAGTGACGCAGAGAATATCGCATGAGTTTACCGCAAATACTGGCAGGCAACGTTGCATGCCATCAAACTGGTTTAATTTAAAGTGATTTACGCACGATCATGACACAGGTTCATAGCGAAAGGCATTTCAATGAGATAAACCTCGGCGCTATGCAGTATGGTGTGATCTAGCCACTACCGGCGATATTGGCTTTTATTGTTTGGCTCGAATGCTATATCTAACGCAGCTAAATGAGGCGTTAGAAAGCCGGAAGTTGTGACTATGAGCAGCGGTCTTTGTAACAAAACGCAGTTCACCAACCTTTTCGACGATGTTATGAAAATTATTAGACTAACGGTCCTGTGCATAGAGCGATGTAAATATTACTCTCACTGCCTCACCAGAGTAGCAGGAGGAGGTAAAAAATAGTCTACATGTACATAGAATTGGATTCTGAATACGAAAGTAGCTGTGTAGAATGGCAAACAGTTAATATTTGAATATACGGATACGTCAAAACAAGCAGCTGTCAGCGAATAAGACAACGCAAGTCTGTAAATAGCTCATTGCGAAATATGTGTGAAAAAAAACAGGGAGAGTTTAGATACAGCCGTAAGCTACATAAAATTATTATAGAAAAGAATCCGGATTCCATTAAAGAATAGAACAGCGTAAGTGAGACTGTCAGTATAGGACTTATTTCTATGTAATCATAGGATTGAATGTCCTTCCTATAAGAAGTGCTAGTAACCAAACTCCAAAACCGCATATATAGTAGCACTGCGCTATACGCGCGCATACAAACAACATCACGAATGCACTTGGAAGAGTCGCCAGAAAAGGTGTCACCAACGGCCCTGTTATGACAAGCGTGTCGTACAAGGCGACAGAATTGCGGCGCAATTCCAAGGCAAATTTTAGATTTTGTAACTGAGTGGGCTGAATACATTTTAAATTATTAATCGTGTTAATCAAACATTCGTTCGTTAGTCTCCCGAGATCACTGCTATATTTTGGTTAGCTGGGAAAATTACGTTTGCAGAGATCGTATCGACGTCTAGTGTATTCATTAATGGATACTCTTGACATTTAATAGGGAAGGGACGAACTAAAATCTGCTCCGACCTAAAACCTTTCTCTGACATTTTAGAAGCTTTTTATCACATTTTATCGATTCGCTGGAAAAGGAGAAGCTATTTTTTTCAATTTCACAGTACCGCTAATGCATACACACAGTCTGCGAAATTTAGATGTCATCAATGCGATGCAGTGAGAATAAACGGATTTTCCAATTTCTATAGCGCTGGTAATTTTATTTATGTCATAATATATAAGTGAAAGAATAGGCGCTTCTGTCTTGCGCTAGCACACAGTACATTGTTGGTTCATGCCTGTTATTAATATCTAACTATAAGTCATATGCGGAAGAGTAGTACTGACATTTATTCTTTCAATTTTTTCAATATTTAATATTTGTCATACACATGGGCGTGGCGGAATGGCACGTTTTTCAGTTTCTATGTTATTGCTGGATCCTGGTAGTTGGATAATTTTAGCGTTTCTCAACTTTCCAGTTTATGTATAATAGCGTCCTCCCTCCCTTCCCCCCGAACTTCAGCCTCACTAACCATAGCGGCCCTCAAACTTAAAAAAAAAAGACGGAGCAGTGGAATGTGGATGTACTGTACAGTAGTAGGAAAGTTTATCACAAGGTTTACTATACAACTGTGGCCAGTTTACCTTGTGTAAAAAGATGGCAGTTCCAGAATATTACAGTTTTATTTTGGTTCAGTTTTAAGCCTACTATAGTCAGATTCGATTATGAAAATTACCGCAAAAAATTTGAAATATTATCCTCATCTGAACTATTAATGTCTAACCAATCTATACGTTTTTCTGCCTCAGGGCTTGCACCGACAGATTTAGAAATATAGAAGTTTGTTGAATATTTTCACAACTACTTGCTGGTATTAAATCTAGAAGAAGACATGGGCAATCAGAAATCCAAACTAAACCCGTCAGATCTGAACGAAATAGCTATTAACACCGAGTTTAGCGAATTTGAAATCCAGCACTGGTACAAGTCATTCAGAAAAGACTGTCCGTCCGGAATCCTATCTTTGACCGAGTTTAAGAAACTGTACAAGGAATTCTTTCCCTGTGGTGATGCTTCAGCGTTCGCGGAACATGCTTTCAGGTGAGCGGAGAAAATATTTCTTGTTCGGCTTATACACAGCTTATAGCGTATTCGCTTTTATTAAGTGGACCGTAGCAGTTTTCTACAAGATTTTATATGTTTATGGCTCTCACAGAGTCTTGCCCGGGTAAGCCAATAATGGAAAAGATTTATGGGTTTATATATCCAGAATCTTATTTTGGCGAGTACATTGGTCCTACGTAGAATTTCATCTGCCCTCTGACTTGGCGACATATTTAACGCTGTTTTTTTCAGAACCTTTGATAAGAATCGAGATGGGACAATTGATTTTCGCGAATTCATGTTCGCGCTGTCGGTCACGTCGCGCGGAAACTTTGACGACAAGTTACAATGGGCTTTCAGCATGTACGATCTTGACAAGGACGGACAAGTGACCAAGACGGAAATGCTCGAAATCATCAAGGTTAGGAAGTGGATTTATGGATTCACGCCAAATATATATTTTAGAGTAACTGTCGCTTTGGATAATCGTGGCGGCTTTCGAAGGAAAATGTATTAAATATATAAAGTTTTCCCGATCAAGCGTAAAAAAACATTTTCCGAACTAATACTTTCTTAATCATGTATATTTATAATTATGTATATCGTAAGTAAGACGAGGTAAAATTGGGGTACAAATTATTTTTTCTTTGGGCTTTCAAAATATTACGTGTACTGTTTATATATTATCTGTAATAGAGATTAATTATGCCATCCGAAAGATAAATATACAATCAATAGATGTATTCGGAAGTTGAAACTAGTTTTTAATTTTTTGCTTCAAATATCTTGCGAATAATGAAAAGGTAAAGGTTCTCATGCTTTGTGAGACATTCTGGTGTAATTTTTTAACATGATGCCTCCGGGATTATTCGAGCTCAGGGTTTCACCGAGTCTAAATCCGGTACTGTAATGAATAATTAATATAATATTAATAATAATGATATTTATAGCAGATGATGGCCAAATTAGATACAAATTATTATTTTTTGTTATCCAGGGGCAATATATATACATCATTTTACGTACACGCTCTAACTCCCTTAGCGACTAATTACAAAACATCTACAATTGCAAATTTCATGAAATATTTCACCATAAAAGTAACGTACTGTATTTTTATACTGAATTTCATTAATTACGGTCTCTGTTTTATCTAAACGACTTTGGCTGCTACACATCAAACAAATACCGAAGATATAACCACAAAATGTTGATGTAACAATTCGTCTTGGTACATTCATTGAAAATGATTTACGACGCCAATTCTTGTGTGACAAATATTGATGAATATTTCATCATTCCCAACTAGTGTCATCTTGTTATTTATCACACAAAGTGGAAAAAGCAGCCAGCGCATAGCAGTTAAGAGAACTGTACACCAATTACAACTGCCAAATTTACTGGCTTCATTATAGAGAGTGGAAATATAAAACTAACAACTTCCCTGGTTATTATTAATTCATGGAATTTTTAAATACAATAATTTTCATTCATTTATCATTATTTTTATATTACTTCCGTGTATTGGAAAGATATTAATTACAATTAATACATAATACAATTATCTGATAGAATAGACAAATACTATTGGAGAAAAATACAGTATTACGTCATGAATGTTAATGCATAGAGATAACTAAGTTGATAAAAGGAAGTCTGGCTAGGACTGATATGTATAAACTTGGCTAATTCAATTTGAATAGGATTTAGTCTGCTGTTTTGAAGAAAATACTTCAAAAATTTCCAATTTGTTCCGCGTAATCCACAGAATAAATTTAAGAAAACGTTTTCAGTCTAGACTCCACGACACAGACAAATTGTACAGTATAGTACATGAACTTCTCATTAATATTACATGTCACCGGAAAAAACAATCGCTCATTCCTACTTTAACGAAGTCAGCTCGTATGACCTTGGATAAACTAAAATTTGTAACTTATCCATGCAACTGAAGGTGAAAAAAACATCTACCTTTCATAATTAACGTAATCACGTAGGATTTATAAAGTGAACTTTCGTCCTTCCGTTCCTGAAGTTTGAAAGATTAATTTGCCAGGAATAAAATGATCAAACTATAGAATTGATAACTGTGTTTTAATTAAAATTTGATATCAATTTAATCAATATTTCAGGCGATCTATAAAATGGTTGGAAGCATCTTAGCAGCGAACATGGCGCACGATAACCTTACGCCCGAACAAAGAGTGGATAAAATCTTCTCCAAAATGGACAAAGATCACGACGACAGAATTACTGTGGAAGAATTCAAACTGGCAGCGAAGGAAGACCCTAGTTTGGTAATGCTGCTCCAGCTCGGGGGACAACAGTCAACTGAAGATGGCTGAGTACTATGCTATTATAACGACTATACGATCAAATATATTATCATACTGTTAGGAGATTTCTTTTATGGAAAGAAAAGTAACCTGTCATTGATTACAAATTGAATATTCACATCAAGTACATACAACGTATTTTTTCGCACTCTTAATACCTGAAGAAAATTTAAGATATCTTACTGCTATTCCTCAATGTTTTCTTTTCTGTTTATTACATGTATAAGTGCTCGTTTGAAACAACCTTTTTATTTTTAATTACCGACCCACAAGTATAGTAGTAGTGGAGATTTTAAGCAGCGGTAACTAACTATGATATCACCTGGGCATCATCCTTCCAAATCTGATTGTTGGAAGTGGAAATACATTGAAAATTATCTAGCTTATGACAACAGAGACCAATCCTGGTAGCAGACCAAAGGAAGACTAGTACATATGACTGCATAACTAGCTTGCTTCAATGTTGTGAGATGACAATTATTGCAAATACAGGACACTAATAATTAAATGACAAGATTTGCCTAAAACCACTTAATATTACTTATTAGTAATTGAACTATTTCAAGATTTCAACACAACTAACATAAAGAGTAAAAGTATTGCCCACCAACTACCTTATTATTAGCACTTTTAAAGTCACACCAGGCCTCTCAATCAGAATACAGAAATACAACCAGACTATCTTGCATGCATCAGACTGAACACAGTAATATTAGACGAGGATGGCAGTTGATATGTAAGATAAAGCGTCACCATATTCTAGTACTAAGTACACTCAGTATAAGTTTTTTAAACATTACTGCTGAATTTCAGTAGCGAGGCGAACTAGGTTGCTTAGAGCCTTTGTAAAGTTATTCGAAACAGAACGAAGAGTAAAAAAAGTGGTAGCTACCATTTTGAGTTTGAAAAATGAATGCATCAACAATGCATGATTTTGTTTGTAACAGCATTTCATTCATGCTACCCGAAACTCAGAATACCAGATTGAACTGTGAAACTCCATATTGAAAATCTCACCTCGGTTATTCGACATCAGGCTTCACACTTCTGTCCTTGAAGCATCGATCTACTATCTCTTGGTCAATGAATTGAATTCTTTCAGGTTATAGATTCCATCGTGAGTGGAGAGGGAATTTCTGTAGTGTCATCAAATCTGTCTGTGCGCACAGGGATCCTGGTAACTCTTTCCTGCATAAATCGATAGAGGAAAAAAACATTACATTTTTTCTTCTGGGATACTTTTATAACTATATCACACAAATTTTAAAAGATCACTTTTGCACAAGTTCCAAGGTTGGTATATTGGTATGGACTCAATTATTGAGGCTAAAGACCAACACAAATAGTGCATACCCATTCAAGAAACCACGAATCTGTAAACTTGAGTCTCCATAACGAACGTTCGCTTTTCAGTCTCCATAAACAAATACCAAGTGCGACTACAGCTCCAAATACAAGAACGGTAGAAAGAATGATTTTCCATGGTTCAACAGGAATCTCCTCAGATGGAACTTCTGAACTTCAAACATAATAAATCCAATTTAGACATAATTCTAATGCATACCATGGATACATAATGGATCATAGTACATATAAGGTCATTTTCTGTACACATGTACCAATATATATTCTATTTAAACTCACCATATTTTATGAGGTTGATTCACAGTGTTCAGAGCTGTGAAGCCTTGAATTCGCTCATTGATAATTTGATTCAACCAATACCAAGTCTTGTTTCGATCTAGTAGCCTGTCGTATACAGTTCCGCATTCTCCATTTTCTGCAAAAAACAAATACCCTTTATAAAGTGAGGAACAGGAACAAGCTGTAATGTGCCAATATTCACTCTGAATTCACTCTCAACCGGGACAAGGGACACAACCCGTTAACTTAGTATGATAAGCCTATGTCGAATGATCTCCGTCAAATAAATAAATAACAAGTATTTAACTGTGAAACTCAAAAAGTTCTTGCACTTACCACTGAAAATGGGTCGATACAAATTGTTTGTAGCATTTGCATCCTGAAATACACATCTCCTATCAAGTGGGCAATGGATGAAAGCACGATAGCATTTTGTCATGAAGCTCTTGCCTTTCTTGCTTTCACATTTAATCTTATTGAAATCTTCCAATGTACAATTGTTTTCACAAAATTCAAAATCGTTTTCTGTTTCGAAAATGCAGACTTCGACGTAAGCGCATTCCAAAGTTTCTGTCAGAATCCAATTTTCTCGTTTTCCTCCTCTTTTTGTAAAACAGCTTTTTTCTGTTTCCAGATAAGCTCGTCTGATAAGACATTCGCTTTCTATCGAGTTATTCACGACACAGTATTGCTGATGAAAGTTTAGTTCGCATTTCGGGCAGTTTGGGGGCCAAGGACGATATCCGAATGGTGTCAAAGATATGTTGTAAATCGTGTTCTCATATTCAGCTAGGAATGCATGCTTGCCTGAACAAATAGTGTCATTATCGTCCAGGCAAATGGTTTCTATGATTTTGAAGAGAACGAGTAATGTTAATACCAATTTGCAATTAGCAGAATAAACTTTTGCCATTTCATATAAAATTTGTAAAAAGGGACTTTCACAGCTGAAACTTTTTAGGGAACTAGAATTCCGATGCAATTACAACAACTTCCAGCTCTTCTGTAGGCAAACGATACAATTATATTATAGTCGAGAATCAAGACTCATTACAACTCAAATATCGACCATTTTTAGTGTGAATTGGAATTATTTCATACTTTTTTGTATAATATTCAGGAATAATCCACACACACACACACACACAGCCTCGTTCCTGAAAGCTGTGCCTTTAAAGTTTCAATATAGAGGATTTATTGAAGCAATCAAGAAGACAAAAGATTGAAGTGATAGAACCAGGTGATCCACTCTCTATCTAGCATAACAATCTGCAACTATCTGCAGTGACTGAAAATAGGCTGAAGATTGTGCAAATGGTTGCAGTATATTACAATCACACTACAACAATAAAATTACCTATCAAGAATAAAGTTGCCCAGGTTCAGTGGCATTATCAATTTTCAGAGGTGAAGATCTCTATTACTACAGCTTTGAAGTTTACACATCAACATAATCTCAACAATCTAAAGAATGGGAAGTAGAATAACGAATTGTGCAGTTACGGCAAGTTTAGCAGGGGTTGAAAACTCTTAATAATGATGCTTAACCATGAACGTAGAATTGGATATGGAATACAGACATATGCATAGAAATTATTCCAAATAAGCAAGTTTTGACATTAGACATAACAGAATAAAATATAAATGAACCCATATAGCTATAATAATGACGACCAAATCATTCTAATGAATTGATAAAACTTTATTTTGCTGTTTGAGAAATATTGAAAGCTAAAAATCAATTTAACCATGTCATTTCAACAATAGTTTACATCAAATGCGCTAAGTGAAGTGCTGCTAAGTTAAAATTGATTTCAGTACCCCTATTTTATATTTGAAACTGCGATATATGACTATTTGCATTGTGAGTGCTACAGACATCCAACTGAAGCTGATCCATGGAATGAGCCTTAAAAGCTTCGGCTTGCTTCCAGCAAATAAGAAATAAATATTAGAAGACCATAGCTCGTGGTCAACCGGCATTAGTTGACCATTTATCCGAATGGATCTTATATTTTACTTGACTCACACTGTCAAGCAAGGTTTTTACCGTGGTGCCAGATGATAATTCATAATTTGTGTGGACAGGACAGGTCTGTGAATGTCTGGAATGATTTGCTACCATATTGCATGGGCTCGAGCAAGTTGATTCTGATGAAGGAAGGTCGCTGCTGCCTCGTGATTCTTGAATCGAAGGAAGTAAATTTTTTCCTGATAGAACGGCTGGTGGAGATATAGCTAGCGTCACGCCCGTGGTCAATGTTGGACGTACAGCAATATACCTGATAAAACATGAATGCACTGTTATATAGAACAGTAATACTAATGTCAAACTATGAGCAGTAAATAGCTTATTTGAATGCTGATTCACTGGAAATCATTCTGCAAGTATGCTTAAATATAATTTTTTATTCATTCACCTTGGACTTAAAGAATTTTGAGACTTCGATGTCGATTTGTATTGCTCAGAATTAGACATCATGATTCTGTTCGTATTTCCAGCTGAAAAGTTTTAATTATTTAAATGTGGAATCATGAAAATATCATAGTTCGAGGTTACATTAACGAACTTGATAATAAACTGTTCAAGTTTATAATAAAATAATAACAGTCCTACCATTATTAGCTCCTATTCTCGTCCTCAATCTCCAAATAACTTTTTCTTCAGATGACATAGTTGAATTCGATACAGGAGTCTGAGTTGAGGAGTCGACTGATGTAAAACGATAATCTCGTTTCTGGTTTATTGATTGGCCAGCATTAACCTTCTTATCCAATTCTTTCTGAAATAAGTATGGAAAAATCTCGCTAAAGCCATTAGTATCATCTTTTATAATTCACATTCAACAATACACGGATAGTGCATTGCAATGTCTTATTTTTATGCTATTTCATTAGATACATACTTGAGATATCTGAATTTGAGGATCATTAAATGATATTCTTATTCCAGGAATGATTTCACTGCTGTCTTCTAAATTCAGAATATAAAATCCCAGTTACAATACAGCACTTGTACAGTTTAGGAGGTGGAATTATGAGACAAGACAGGACCAAAAAGAAGATAAGTGACAAATAGGCAACTAATACAAAATCTCTTTGACTGTAAATATAACATCTTCCTAGGCGTTAAATGTATTCACTTTCTCATTCGTTGTTAAGCATATTGCAAAAGTAATCTAACCTGGTGCAGGTGATACGATAGGACCAGGAACATTCATCATTCTCAATTTTGTTGTATTTATTTTTGATGCTTGTAATCTAGGACTCTGAACCAGAGGTACCGTAGGAGCTGATTACACCGAACAAAACAAAATTATAAAAACAGCTTAATTCCTGAAGCTCCACCATGTATAATAAAGGAAAATCAAATAGAGTTTATTGCAATGAAATGCAATTTCTTCCATACCTAATAAGGAACAAATCTTACCATTGCTGGGCACAGCAACCAAACCTCTTCTGGAATTTGGACCTATCTCCAAGGTGCATGTTGTAGCCTGTAGCATTTGCCTAATACGAACTGTGGTCGGGGTACGATATTGCACCTGCAGATAAAAGATTAAACAATAGAAATAAACATGACTAAAACTCTTGCTAGTTTCTTACTGATACTACCTTCTTATGTTGAGGGATTTTCTCGCTTGAAGGTACCAAGTACGGACTTGCATCACTAGGTGGCAGATAAGAGAGAGCGGATGGCAGTGGAGTTTTGAAAACTGAAAATGAACGGACATGGAATCCTACAATTTTTTTCTCAGTAAAACTAATGTATGTTTCTTGGATATGTTTGTGGAAATCAATTTTATGTCATTCTAATATTGATTCAGACAACACAGTGTAAAATCTATTTATGTGAATACTGCAAAGAAAATATTGTATTCCTCATCACTCATCTGTTGCATACATACCTTTCATAGTTGTGCTTGGCATTTCTACCTTGTTAGATCTTTTTGCAAAACTAGCGAGGTAACGCTTAGAAAATTCTGAAACAGGGAATAATCGTTTCTTGAGTCTAAGCTTTGCTTTGCATATACCCTCTATTTACTTTTGAAATGACAAACCAGCCTTTTAGCAGCTACACAGTATCAAGGATTATAACAATTGTATATTACCATTATCTACTTCAACTTTACTGTGGTAGTTCTGTGGAAGCTGGGCATAAGGGGCTTGCATTGCAACTGTCATGGAGGCAACAGTATTGGTTTGTTTGTCCGTTCTCCGACCCTCTGCAGTTTCCTCGTTATTATTGAAGTCATCAACTGTTTGTTGACTAAAAAATATAATGAAAACTGAATGAATGATAAAAGGTGATGGAATAAATTAAAAAAGGGCTCACCATTCATCATTCATGCTATCCGAACCATATTCAGATCCTGCAATTTCACCTATCACATCGTTTTCACATAGGTCACCCAACTTTTCCTCTCTCGATCCTTTGTTTGGATTGTGATTGTTGTTTTTCAGAGCATTCTGAGAACAAGAACTCTTTTAATTACCGTTACAAATAAAATAATGTATAGTAATTGATAACATTTTGTGCAGCGATGACAGTGTTCATGGTTGAGTAATTTTATAATATGGTGAGAATTAGTTGTTGGCATTGGTAGCAGGCAGTGATACTATTATAAGCCATCTCCTTACCTTAACCGAATTATGTTCTTTAATTCTTAGCAGTACTTTTCACCTTCAACATTATTCAATGTTATTAGTGTTTATACTGTCTCTTGACATATCAAACAAAAGCAATGTTTAAATGAAATATGTAATGAGCTTTTCCTACTTCGTTATCCTTCAAAGAATTTTGTCTTTTTTCAGCATTCGATCTGACCATGGCAGGTACTGAACGTTTGTATGTATTAACTTTTGCATTCAAAGAAGCCGCGACAGATGCTTCTGTTACGTTTTCCTCATTACTTTTTTCGTTCCCGTTGGTTTTGTTTTTAGGTTGCGAGTGTGTTACAGAAGTTCTGTGACCATCCGCATGCTTATTGCGTTGGAAGCGTGGTGCAGAATATGGCCGTGAGGGAACGCTACCTGTATTGTTAAAGCAGAATAGATGTTGTGTATATAGGCCAGTGTATTTTTATGAATTATTAAAAATATTATATCAAACAATATAATACAATTTCTATCAGAGAAAGGACTTATGTGTAAGCATCAATTCGAAAAATCGTTAGGTATTTACAGAAAAAATATCGCGGCCATGACCTGCGCAGGGATATCCTAAGACATCACACCAAATTTAGTTAAAATCGATCCAACTGTTTTTTGTATAGCTTTTATTTATATAGTGATATTGTATCAAATTTCAATTCTAAAATTAAGATAATTTAATAATGTAATGTAATTATAAAGTATCAGTAATTGTGCACAAGTATTAACCTAAGGCACCTCCTGCATAGAAAGGTCTCTTCTGTGATACATTTGGCATACTGTGCGACTGTGATATTGGAGGAGAATATTGTAGATGCGTTGTCATATTTGAAAACGAAGTATGAGACCGTGAAGATACTGCAATTGGCAAAGTTGTCATCGTGTGACTAATCACATTGAAACTAGAATTTTGTGAAACATTCTTTTGCATAGTGATTGATGTCGTGGAGACTGCAGAAAAAGTAGCGCTTGTAACTGCAGGTGACGTGGTAGTAACTTCCCCTTCGACTAAAGATTCTCTTCTACCTTGAAGAGAGTATCGCTAAACAAAAAATATCCTAATGAACAAAACATAATTGTGTCAGAACAAGAAGAAATGGTATTCATTTCACTGTATTATAGTTCGCAGCAAATTTTTTTCTTCTCTGCGCACTCCTTGCTCGCTTTCTTGCTTCGGCAGCAGACTTCAATTTTTCCCGACGTTCTTCAGCTTCTATCAAGTCTCCGTTGTAAATTAAAACGAAATGTTCTTGAGATGCTAGCGGCATGATTTTTTCTTTACATTTTGTTTTCGCATGAATCTCTAGAGCTATCTCTGTAAACAAAGAAATGTAAACTTTCAGTCGTTTTTTCAACTATTTTTTATAGAAGAGGAATTTAGTCGACATTATTAAAGTTTCTCATGCTCACTGAGTGTTTCTCGAACGACAGTAGGGATGACTTCTTTTAGTAGATCGCAGTTAGTATGCAGGGCAGGATTGCAGTTAAATTCAAGCAAATACACCTATTAAAAAGTATTGGTGATGGATTGGCCAAATAATGGTAAAGCCGATACATTTCAATAGTATAAAGTACTGTATATTGCCCAAACCTTAAACTCATCATCCACCAAAAAATCACAGCCATACAAATCAAAAAAGCCAGATTTACATTCAAGTTTGTGACGCACGGCTTGGAAACAGTGAAGCATGATTTGTTGACAACGTTTCTGAAATCAATTTTTATGAATAATATGCCGACTTTTTGTAGAATTGATTTAGTAAAGATCGGTAAAGATGAAGAATACCCTGAGTACAGTATGGACCCAGTCTTGAGGAAGCTTCTGAGAATCCATATGATGCTGATTCACATATTCACTGAATCTGTCCATAGACCAAACTGTTTCTTCTTTGATTTCTTGATATAAAGGATTTTTCTTTTGCATGAACTGCAACAAGAAAGTTTATGAATTAGATCAAGTAGATTGTGATAAATTAATAATTATTTAACTTCATATTTGCTACAACTTTATAGTGCATTACTTGATTAGTGAGGTGTCCAGTCAGGTCAGTGCTTCTTTCATCGTACGCTTGGCAGGTAAGACGACAGTAACCATCTCCGTAAAAAACTACAAAGGGAGTTGTCGATGATATCAACATGTAGTTACGAACATCAAATTTCTTTCCGTCTAGTAACAGAGGATTCGTGACATATCTGTGCAAAATTTACGGTTTACTGGAAGATTATTCTCGTAATGCCTTTCAAATTACTTTACAGATATCTAAGGGATAAAAATCAATACAGGTAGCAGACCATTAAACTATTACCATCTCCGACAAGCTCCGAGTCTCTCAACATTTATTATTTACTTAAAATATAAAATAAATAATGAAAACATGTCCTATGGATTCTGTTCCTCACATACTTTGGTTTTTGTTCATTGATTATTTTCAAAAGTATCCGGTTTACTGGCTCGCTACCTGTATTAGATTGGAACTAGCGAAGCAGGCAGCTAATTTGTAAACATCTGCAAGAAATTTTACCTCTGAACAATTCTAGCCATCGGAATTTTATACGGTAGCTTGCGTGTACTCTGGACATCCTCCTCTATATCAGCCATCTTCTCCCTGTGTAAGAGCATGGTTATTACACAAAATATATAAAAAATGAACATTCAGAAAAGCTCCTAAGCTAATAGATATATCAACTCACTGAAGTCTTGCAATTTCCTCTCTGCTACGAATTAAAAAGATCCCTTTTCCCTGATTCAGACCAGTTGGCTTCGATATCCAGATTTCTCCATCTTCAAAGCACAATCAATTAAACAAAATATCAATTATGTTATAAGTATAATAACTATGTGATATTTCTCTCATACTATCGAGTTTGACAAAAAAGAAAAAGCTGATTATCAATAGCACACCAATCCTTTCACTTGAAAGTATATCACACCTATATAATTTTCAAAATACATTTCTCTTTCTTCTCTCAGATCCAATCTGTATGTCTCTGGGAAGAAGTCTTGATAGTTCAGAATTCTGTAAGATATTGAAAATAAAAGTAATAAAGATTTGTAAACCAAAGTGTGCATAACATCTTTTTAATGTGGGTTTCATTACAGAATGAGGAAATTCACCTAGGTTTCCCCTTTTTAACTTTGAACATGACACGATCATATTCCTGTAGTGACGTCAGTAAGCCAATCTTTGTAGTCAGCACTTTGTTGTTGGATATTTGATAGCACAATTGTTCTCCTGATGATTCAATTCGAATAAAAAGTGAACAAAGAGAAGATGACGTCACATTGAACGAAGCATATTGTTAATTACAATCATAGTTAGTCTATACCTTC
Organism: Halocynthia aurantium; assembly: GCA_013436065.1. Lineage (NCBI taxonomy): Eukaryota > Metazoa > Chordata > Ascidiacea > Stolidobranchia > Pyuridae > Halocynthia > Halocynthia aurantium. Next base: position 20,215 of record QXVX01001947.1, on the reverse strand, counting down.
TTTAAAGCTGTAATAGTTGTTGTGAGATTTAATCTCACACCATTTTAACTTATAATCATCACGACTTTTGTCCAATGTTCTTTCCCAGCCAAGCGAACTAAGAAATTCATCAATACTAGAAATAGAAAATAAAACCATTAGAATTAAATCCAGAGAATTGGTTCCAATAAATAAATGAAATGACTCACATGTGTGTTCCATTGTTGCCGCCAATATAATAAAGAGGTCTGTTTATTCTCTTGTATCTTCTCCTAGTTACATTAGTTGGAGAACTTGTCTCTTCTTGCTTCTCAATATTTGACAGAACGACATTTGTATCTATCCTGGAGAATAAATAACACAGTACTCAAAGAAAGTTTAAACATAGCGAAAAAGTTGGCTAAGAACTCACTGATCCTGGGAAGAAGATTCTATAGCTTCAATATTTTGGCTGTTTTCATTATCCTTTTCCGAAGCTAATAAACAAAACAAAAACAGACAATGATTAGATCATGCTTTTTAATGGCTATATATGGTACCATTACACGGCAGAAATCTTGAGTGACAAAGTCTCAAAGTCCCAAGATGAGTCTACTATGTAATGATTACGACTCAATTGTGAGTTAATACATACTTTGGCTGTTAGCTATCAGAGCAACTAAATGTGGCCAGTCACATTAATACAACAGCAATAAAAATGCTGGCATACCATTATTTTCTGTAGCAGCTTCTAATAATGGTTGAATTTCTTCTTTACCAGGAGTATCCGGCATGTTACATACAATCTAATAACATTCTGATCGCCCGATTTTAATATTGTTTTGCTGTGGAGGTTTCTTCAACCTTCTCTGCAACTTGGATTCTCGTGTAAAAGTTGTCTATTTTACTAGGATTCCATTGCTACCACATAACGTGTTGACATACACCGATATTTTCAATGGCTAACTAAAGAAATCAAATGAACTTAATAGTAGCTTATCTACATAAAAAAAATGTAATATTTCACATATTTGACCCGGTGAAGAGCAAGCAAACGTCCTTATACGGACGCTGCTCTTCGTTGCCTTGACAATGGAGAATTACCAATAGGTGTCGCTATCAAGTTATCTCAGTAAACGAATGTGGTTGACTGAAATTGTATTTTGATTGGAGGGGCAGTTCCATATTGATCAATAATTATTTTGAATTTCATTAACTCAGTAAAAAATTGCTATTGTTTTCGTATAAAGATTTATTGCTAATGAGTACTGATTTATATTAGTTTAGTAGATACGGATAACTAGCAAGTAGGGAAAGGTCATGACCAGGTCGACTTTGGTACGCAACTGTGACCGAGCGGCGGGTAGGGAATCCAAGATGAAGGTACTGGGAACGGAATCCAAGGAGATACTACAAACGGCTCGTATTCGCCGGAATAGGCCAAGTAGGATTTCTTGAAATAACTGCGCAGCATTGGACTCATGTGATCAACCTGAGAAATGCGCGTACATGAGTTGTTAAACTGTACAAACCTTATAAAGAAAAATAAACAGGCAAGTATATCTATATTGGGTAAAAAAAGATAATGAGAATGCTGTACCCGTAGTTTCTTGAAAATAACTTTAGAGTTTGTCGCAGAAACCTTTTTCAAATTGCCATAGTATTCTTGCAAAATCTTTGCCGCCTTTTCAAAGGATACGTGGAATTAAAACAATAAAACTAGCATTGCATTACAGAGATACATACTCGCTTACGAATTCCGACCACATTATCATAATCAAATGATTGCGGAATATCTCGAATTGGATAGACAGGAAGCGGGACAACTTTTGGTGTGGAAACGAATTCAGATATTTTAGGACGACGTGGAGGGGCACTCCAGGGGATTTTTTTGGCCGCTCCTTGTATACAGATATGCAGGAACCGATAGCAAAGAAAAATGTATTAGGGATATCATTGTAGTATAAAAACTTACTGCTTCAGTCCAATTTCAGTAATGTTCGAAACAGTCTTTACCCGCCTTTTTCGTGTGAGTTTTTGACATCATTCCTGTAGGTTGACTGTAATAAGCTCGAATAGCGTTTATTTTCAAACCAACTTTGTCAGATCGTTTTTCTCCATCAGGCTTACGAGAGATTTCACCAGGAGAGTCTTTTTCTGTCTACAGATCACTACAGGCGTTTGTTAAACTACTTCATGTATTATTGTTCCAAAAAAATAGTAGCAACCCAGCTAATGATATAATGCTATGTACCTTTTTTTGATACTATCGCTCACACGAACGCTTAAATACGGTATTTGCGAAGGGCCTACAAATTCAACGTTTTATTGAACGTATATTATATTCTAAGTACCTTGAATTCCAATTCCTCATCGATAGAACTTCGATGATGTTCTATCGCCTGGTCTGTGCTTGCCAGGGGTGGCTTTCTCAGTCCCGAGGCAGACTTGGAACGTTGTCGATCTTTGAAATAGCGAATGTTTATCCATTAGCTATGTATCAAACTATAGAGCATCTGTGAAAACGAAATATTCTCCAATAATTTATTTACACTCACGTTTTACGTCTTGCTTTACTGAACGACCAGGTTTGTTGCATTTCAGGTCCCTTTTTTTGGCATCTGCGAGCTGGAATATAGATAAAATATCGGATAGAAAACCACAGCCATACTTCAATAGCAGACAGTCCATTACAACATGGAAGTGAAAAGAAATCATAGACAATCCTTTTAAATAACGCAATGTCATCTCGGGGATACAAGAAGTTTGTTATATAGAATCCAAATAACAGTATTTACCTTCAATTCAGCAATTCCCCAGTACAACGGCTTCGCATAAGGCGATGCCTGATAAAGTTTCTCTTTCGCGAACGGAGATTTTTTATTTTTCAGCTCTTTGATAATGTGATCGTATCTCCGCAGGATATCTTGATCAGAAAGGCCGATACATTTTTGTCCTGCGAACCAATAATATCAGTAAAGTTTTCAGAACTATTAACAATAACTATATATATGTAATTTTGCAAATGCATTGTATTATATCAAGTACTGTACATTATTTATGTAAAATTCTTCGTGAATATTAATGAGTTCTGATAACTAATACTGTAGAGCACTTTATTCAGTCGTAAAATTCCACAGCGATGGAAAGTGGATGGAAGTAATTATTGCGTTTTATATTACAGCATAATTGAAGATCTCCTATTTTCTTACCGGCAGACCAGTCATGTATCACATGATCATTCAATTTCTTTATTCTGTTGACGTAAAAATGCCGAATTTCACTCATCGAATCCTTCTTTGTAGCAGTTTTTAGCATCGTGAAAAATATATTTCTGTCTCGATAATCGCCACTAAAAGAAGGAGCAGTATAATAAATTTAATATACTGTAGTTTTCAATTTCATCTCCATCCCATTCCACCAGAACTACTTACTTTGCGTCTTTTTTGGCTGCAGAGGTCTTCGATGGTCGATGATTTTGAAATTTTTCCCAGAGTTTAATCTCTTTTGTGAGCTGTTTACTGTCATCGTCTAAAGACGCGTCATTAGCATGAAAGATGTATTTTATATGATTTACCAATTTATTATTTACATGTAATCGATTTTTATAGCAAAAAGATGTCGGCTAAAAATTTACAGAGAAACAGTTAAATGAAGGATTAGCTCTTCGAACTTTTACCTTGTATTAGCTTCAAATAATTTTTTGGATGTGTAACTGCGAATAAAAACTCGTCAAATTCGATTTCTCCTGTACATTTGATGTCGAACTCTCTGTGAACCTTTTTAGCAACTTCAAACGAAATATTTTCGTCCGGCATCAAAGTCTGAGAATAAATCAAATAGAATTTTTAAATGCGGTCTAACTAAACTTAAAAAAAACCACTGTGGTGTTCACGATATGATCCATAATGTTGTCCTATGAAAGAGGAAAAAATATTGTAGATAGGGTATATGTGGAATTTGATCATTGATGATTGAACAACCTGCATGGCACCATAGAGTTCATTTGCGCTTATTCCTCCGCTTTTATTTTGATCGAATTTGGAGAAAAGATTGCGAAATGAAATTAATTGTGACTCGTTGAGGACAGACCAGTCTGTAGAGCGAAACGTTGAGGGATGACTCTATCAGGAATACAAAATTATTATATTGCAGATATCTTACATTAAACAGTTGTCTGCATTACAATTACATTGACAACTTCTTCGCGAATCCTAAAAGATTTTATAATTATTTCGTCAAAAAATCACTGTTTTTTACCGGTGCACCCACAGTCGATCGTTTCGTCTGTTTTCCTACTTGTATTTTTTTCGTTGACAGAGGCAGAGAACTCTAGATACATACAATACGATATATAGCGGAGGTATGCACAGGTAAATTGCTGATCATATTTAAGGTGATTGATATACCTTTTTGTGAAGCTTCGATTTTGGTTTATTCAACTTTTTATTTGATCCAGGAGAAATGCCTGTAAACAATCAGTTTTAGTTTCAGGAGGGATTATCTTTTTTCATCAATTTGTCTACCAAGTATTCCGCGACGATTGGAGTCTTCACTCGCAAGATCTTTAGGCTTTGATTCCGCTTCCTTATCTTGGCCTGCTCCATAGAAGTAATAGAAAAATTGAATAGTTCGGTCGTTTAGGGAATTTAACTAGACAATGGTCCCCGAAACATTTTGTGCATCGTACCTTCAACTGAATTATCTTTTTCCGATAGTTGTTCCATTCTGAGCACAACCTTTAGTTTCAGCTTCTAACGGACATCAGGACTTCCCATTACACTGCAGAAAATGTTTCATTCCTCTAGATTTGCTAAAATGATGATCTACCTTTACGATTCTCCCCTAAAAAAATTATATTCCAATCTGGAAGGAAAACTTAATTAATACCGGCCACTCATTCACAATCTACATACGTCTTGACGAGTTTACTATTATTGTTACGCACTTTTATCACATAACAATGGATTCTGTGACCAAATAATCCAGGGTAATATAAAACTGATGATTAGTCGAGGGAATCACACTAACCAGTGAACGAAGGATATAAATCGTCAATCTATCTATATTCTATTGCATTCATTAGGAATTTTATTCACTCTCAGGCATCCCCAGAGAGGAACACTAAACTAGCATTCTGATATAGTATATTGCAAGTAAAACCTCGATAGTTACTACAGCTCCAAAAATATTTATATGAATTTCTATTATTTCTATTCCGTAATTTATTTAAATTCAAGTACAAAAACTCAGCAGTAGGAATAGTCATCAATGCTGGTATAAAAAGACAAGTATCACTGATCTGTGTTTACAATAAAACACAGCTCTGATCTTCTTAGTTTTAAAATGCTAAGCATATCCAGACTACCTGCAGATATCCAAAAATGCATATAGTTGAGCTGAGTAGGCAGATCAAGTGTTATTAAGGCTGTCAAAAATGCCAGTACACAGCAAGGTAGCACTGCATACCATACTGTTTTTGTTTAATAAAAAATCCTGCACGGATGATCTAAATTTCCATTTCTTCTACGGCGTCTTTCTCATCAGATGCCAGATCTGTGCTATTCACTGCAGGATTTGTCTGACTATCCGCAGACTCTGCTGTTCCCTCAGATTCCTTTGTGACAGAATTTTCTGAAACAGCAAAAAGTAATCACAGGAATATGTATTGAAAAAGGCTGACTATGTTCTTTCACAATTTTAGCACCTCATGGCATTAGATAAAAAAAGGTTGAAAATTTCTGACCTAGCTGGTTTAATATACTATTCATATTATTGTTAGTAATACCTTCTTTTGCTTTTTCGTCTCCGGCAGAAGCTCCTCCATTTTTTATTTCTTCCTCTTTATTTGACGTCTTCAAAGCATTTTCTGGCTCTTTCACTTCTCCCGAAGATGTTTCCATGGCAGTATTTTCAGATTCCTTCTCCTTCTTTGGATCGGCCGGCTCACTAGGTTTGGAGTCTTCGTTTTCTTTTTTAACGTCCTCTGTACCGTTTTTACCATCGTAAAATCTTTTCACGTCTGAAGAAACATGATTATGAGGGTTCTGGTAATTATTACGTTCTGATATCATTATGCTTCAATAGTCGTCAGTGGTGGGATTCAATATGCAAAAGGCAAAGTATTACAATTTATAACTAACTAAATATATTTATGATGTTACATGAAGTTAGTTAGTTTACCCATGATTTTAGTTTCAGAACCCCCTTTACGCTTTTTCTTGAAGGATTCTACGTTTTTCCTGCCCCCCTCCTCTCCTTCGTCCTCTGAATCGGAGAATTCATTATCCCTCTGTATTCGCTTGTCAGATGCACGCACTTGAAAAAAAGGACAATTTTGAAATGTTATCTACCACGGTCACATTAAATCTTCATTCATTTACTTGAAATCCGTTTATCTGAATCCTCAACCTCTTCATCGTCACTTTCATCAGGCACAGCATCAGCAGGAATATCTGCTCAGTTGAAAATAATCATAGAGGGTAAAAATGATAATCAACACGAAAAAAGTAATACTATTAAAGTACGGAGAGGATATTCAATTTGGCCAAACCTGACATTTGAACTCCGGGAGCATGAGGGAGCATACGAAGATTTTCAAATAATCGTTGCCGGATTTTGTGCAAGTATTCTGGAGTGTTCTGATTCGTCATATTGCTTGGGCTGATGTGAAGCTACAGAATAAAAATTATACTAGGTAAATTTGCAGTGTCAGTGGAGTGACAGTGTCATTCTCTGTTTATGGCAAAACTGAACCTTCATGCCCATGTATATAGACCGCATCAAGGTTGTAAAAGTACTTTCTGGCCAGAAAGTTAACACAAAACACATACCTTGAAATCAGGTCCAAAGTATTCGAAGTAGTCGTTATACGGAAGCTCTGAAAAGTAGATAAATATACTGTATATATGATAGCAAGCCTACTGAATGTAAAGTTTAATTTTCGAATTCTGAAGGCATTCAAATACCATTTGGGATTTCTTGGCCAAGAGCAACGGCTGTTTCGAACGTCCAACACCTTGCCACATTTCTAATGGTATATCCACCACCACCAAGCATTAGCACAGGAGCATTGAATTTTTTAACGAATTCAAGACAAGCAGCGTGACCTAAACATAATTTTCAACTTGAAAATATTGTAAATACAAACGCATTCAGTGTTAATCCGTATCTTACCTTTCACGGTCAAATTAAAACAACCTAAACGATCGCCAGTCAGGGAATCAGCACCACACTGTAGCACTACAGCACTCGGTTGATAATATTCCATTACCTGCATGAAAATAATACATTGAGTTGACTATAGACATTACTGGACCATGTAGTGATATGTAATATAGAAGAGATGGTCAGATTTTCACCTTGGTAACAACAGGCTGAAATATCTGTTCATAAGAAGCATCGTCCATTCCATCACGAAGGGGAAAATTCAAGGCATAATACTTGCCTTTTCCAGCTCCAATATCCTTGTAAAAAATAGATTAGATTAGGATGAAGTATGGATAATTTTCTATTTATATTATCACGATACAAACGACTTCTATATTTCGATAAAATAATAAATCATACTCTCAGATCTCCGGTGCCAGGGAAATATTCTCCGTATTTATGAAAGGAAACAGTCATAACTCGATCAGTGGTGTAGAAGGCTTCCTCGACGCCATCACCATGGTGAATATCGATATCAATGTAGAGAACACGTTGATGATACCTAGATTTCAAATAACAAACATATTGCATTTTTATATGAGACGAGGGAACATTTACTTGTTAATCACTGTCCATTAAATAACATTGTTCATAGAAGAATTGATACTCACTTCAACAGCTCAAGGATAGCCAGCACAATGTCATTGACATAACAGAAACCAGAAGCCTCTGATTTCTTAGCGTGATGGAGTCCACCACCCCAATTAATCGCTATGTCAGTCTGCTGTTTGTTGATTTTCACAGCTCCAGCTGGAAATATTTAAATCAAAAGACTTTATAATGAAAAAACAGAAGTTCTAAATCACAATAGTCAAAGATCAGGGTAACTTGAATGGATTGTCATAATGAGAGAAAAAATATTTCAAGAATATACCGATAGAACCTCCACCAGATAGTTGACAAAACTCATAAAGGCCATCGAACACGGGACAGTCTTCACCGACGTTGACTGGGAGCATTGAAAAAAAGACAGAATGTTAGGAATTTGAAGCAACATATATATCACCCTGCCTACAAAAATGTTTTTATGAAGGTTTTTTAAGTAAGCAATCTTACATCTTTGCATTTGCTTTGTGTACTCTGACATGTTGTCAGGACGTATGCTACGAAGAAATTTAATATAGTCGTCGCTGTGATATTTGGTCATTTCTTCACTGCTGCATTTATGAGGACGCTGCAAAAGTAAATCAATAATAATCAGTTTCTAGTTAGAAAGGGCTTAAAGTTTTATGAAGAACTCACAAAAATTTCCATTTTTCGATACAAGCCATAATTGAGCAAGAGATTGTGTGTCATGCGTATACGATGAGGCTTCATGGGATGACCCTGGCCATAGTAATAGTTTCCAACATCAGCTGGAAAATGAATTGTCATAAATATATTGCATTCTATATAGGAAATGAATGAATGCATACTATAAATTACACTCCTCATTTGAGGAGAAAATGTGATGGAGTATTTGCTAAGAAGATAGTCAACTAAACTCTTACTGAAGAGATAGATGATTTTTTTTTCAACAACTAGCCCATTTGATATCATGGTAAAAATTTCAACTATTTGTGGTTAGAAAGTCCCCTTTGTCAGGTGGAATCATGGCAAGCCTACTACGAATGCAGTTTTAAAATTGTAGGAGATTTAGTGAATTTGTCATTACTTGTAAACTTATACAATATTTACATCATATATGTATAAATTTCAAATGAATAATCAAAATACACGGATTTATTTCACTTGAAAAATATATTTTCACGCGCTTCGTGAAATTTCAGGGTCACCGTACTTTTTAACATCTACATGTGAAGTACGTAGGGTCGATTAAAATCTGAATATTTCGACATTACACGATGTTTCATACTTACAGTCATAATAATAGCATACTTTTCGGTTCGTCGGATTAGTTAACGCCATCTTTTCAGGATCAGTAACTGTTTTACCAAGCTAAATAACTTCAAACGCAATGCCCCACAGTAAACACCGCCGCTACCAATTCATAAACCCCGACGTCGCGCTTGATACTTTTACCTTGAAAAGGATATGTTAAGGGAACAAAGCGATTTTGTGGGGAGGATAGGGGTTTACAGAGCATGATCATCAGGTACGTCAAGTTAATTGCTGCAATTCTTACGTTTTCTAAAGAATAAAAAAAAATTAGGTAGGACATTCACACACAGCCACATTTATAACACAATCTTCTATCGTACAAGACGTCTTGTCATTTCCAGTTCGCCCCTCCCCAATCCGAAGGCTTTCACTGTTTTATAAATTGTTTATACAGTAATGATACGCTTTCCTCATTTTTCATCGATTCTTATGTTCCATTAACTATTATCAATGTAATTAACCGTTCTGTATAAATGTTCTATGAGTACCAAATTCGGTTCATTTCCCAAACAACTGGGGAGGAGACAGATTAACCCTCGGACAAATACTGCAATCCAAAAAAAGCAATGCTTTAAAGTTTAAATCAATCTTTATTAGAACTTATTACATTAAGAATCCATAGCAAAAATATAGCTATAAAGATAATATTACATACGAAAACACTACCAAAAAAGAAATCTATTTCTTCTTCGACTTGGTTTTCTTTCTGTTTTCGCCTCGAGAGGATGATCTCTTTCCGCTTTCAGCTGTACCTGGTTTTATCGGAGAAATGCTTTCTTGTGCATTCTGTAAGTAAGTATGAGTTACTTCACTACACCAAATTCTCTCATTGACTTGAATATTCAATTTTGAAACCATGTCTGTTACATTAATATTGTTTCAAAAACTTACCTGAGGAGATTTTGGAGGTTGTGGAGTTGTTTCAGATTTCACTGTTTCAGAATCTTCTTTTTTCTCGGATTCTTTCTTTTCAAAACCTTGCACCTAAACAATTTTAATTGTCATGGTATTGTAAAGATGTGAGATCGAATTATATCAAATGTTGTCATTGCACAGATTGTTCGATTGGCCATTATAGGAAAAATATAGAACCTGACGTTCTAAAGCTCGTATTCTTTCCTTAGTTTCGTTGAGGTTCTCCTCTAGTTGTACAACTTTGTATTCTGATTCCTGTGCTCTAGTTTCTGTTTCTCTAGAGAATTATTAACAATGAATGAAAAACAACAATAATGAAGATAACCAGATAATAGAAATTTAATTATTATCACACTAATTGAGGTAAGAAATGAATGAATGAACATACAGGAGTTGATTTTGCAGCTCGTCCATTTTTGCAATAGCATCATAGGCAGTTTGTGTTAAGGCTGACGAAGGTGGGGATAGAAAACCATCAATTTCTTGAGATGATGACTTTTTGAGCAGTGCTTCACTAAGAGAAGTTGATTGTACATTTTCATCGGAACCGATGACCTGTGAAAATTCATTCATTCAATCCCTTTCCCAGTGCCGAACCCCCCCTGTGGCTATGTTACAGCTTTTCAATCTGTAAGACCATTAAATGATGTAAAGCTAACCTCCATACTTCGGAACAGTTTGGTGGGCTGACTAATTTTCTTTGACGACTTGGATTCTTCATCTGAATCAACAACTTTAGAATCTCCTGTTTGCTCCTTCTCAAATCCCTTCTCTTGAACAGATCTTCCACTTGCTTTACTCACTGCACTTTCCAGAGATTCTTCTTTAGAATCTATAGTTTGCTGCTTCTCAGATCCATTCTCTCGAACAGATATTCCACTTGCTTCACTCACTGTGCTTTTCAGAGATCCCTTTTTAGGATCTACAGTTTGCTGCTTCTCAGATCCCTTCTCTTGAACAGATATTCCACTTGCTTCACTCACTGCGCTTTTCAGAGATTCTTTTTTAGAATCTACAGTTTGCTGCTTCTCAGATCCCTTCTCTCGGACTGTTATTCCACTTGCTTTACTTACTGCGCTTTTCAGTGATTCTTCCGATTTATGAACATCATGCTAAAGAGATGTGTTCAAAGTTACATTTCATTGCATGTGTAACAACTTTTACGAAGAATTACCTCAGTGGATTTTGTAACCGCAGATTTCTTTGTTGTTCCTTTTATATCCTTTCCCACAATGGCAGGGGGAGGTGCTGAGTCTTGGCTGGTAGTAGTGGTTTTGTCATGTGCAGTGTCTTTTGATTCAGAATTCTCTTCTCTCATTTTCTCTCTCCTTTCCTCCTGATCAAAAACAATCATATGTTGTGAAGGCTGCATGATTTATAGTGACCAAGCAATACCACAAATAAGGCAGATACCTCTTGGGGGTCAAGCACAGACTTCAATGGCTTTTTATTTAATGATGATGATGATGATTCTTTCTTTTGGTCCAGTGCAGTTTCTTCATCTTCCTCTATTTTCTTCCCTGCCCGCTTTTTAGGGACCTCCAATCTCGACTGAATAGTTTTATCAAATAGCTTGACAGGTTCGTCAAGGAGGCTGTTGAGCAGTAATTGACATGTTCTTATCCATTCCTTGCATTCGGACTAATATTGAGATGTTTTTTGATTAAATTATAACTAAATACCACATTAGTAATTGGAAGATCTATACTATAATTGTGAATGTATCTTTGTTTGTTTTTGACGCCCATGAGGGTTGGAAACGGGAGGGTTGACATAAAATTAATTTATTAGCCACATCAACTATTCAGGAAGGTGTTTGTGAGGTCAAATTTCTGTGGAGGTGTGACCTGGGGCCATATAGAAAGACATAAAATTGAAAAATTTATTATATGCTCCCAAAGAGTTTTGACAATGGTAACAGCACAGTTTGGGGACCTAGAGCCAGATCTTGAAAAGTTGAATAATATACAAGTTTTCTCCGATATTTCCTTACAGTAAAGCTGCTTGATGTAAAATGTATTGCACGTACCTTGACTCGCATGAAATCTCTGTACTCATGATCTGCATCATCGTCACCTGCATCCTTCTTTTTTTGCATTGAAGATTGGACAATGCTGTATGCACATCTGCAATAGTTAATATAAAAGGAATATTAAGGTTGTTGGAATCAAGCTAGCAAGATGCACCTATTAGCAGTACAAAGTATATAATGATTTACTGGCAAATGTAAAAAGTGATACGACTTATTTGATCACATAAGTCTTTGCATTTTTCATGTAATTCTGTTAGCGAGCAGCTTGCTTCTAAACTGCTTTCTGAAGGTATTTTCCGCCCTTTCTCTGGAGCTAAATGTAACAGCATTTGTACCATCCAGTGAACCATCTTTTTGTGAGTATTTGTGACCTGAACGCAGACAAACAAAAATCAGGTGGATAAGCTAAACGTTAACTTAATACTCTAATTCAAACACACTATTGCAATCATTTTTCCATTCTCTCCATCAATTCCATTCACTGTACTCTTCAGCCATGAATGAACAGCTGACAAAGTTTCATCCACCAGTATTCTGAACAAAAAAATTATTCATTGGTGTGTTAGTATGTCTGAGTATAAGAAATTTCTGAATTTGGTGATGAAAACTATTTGGAGAAATTTGATATTTTATTTACTTGTGATGCTCTGCATTTGGATTATTTCTGTCTTCGTCTGTTTCTTGCGAACCCACTAGAGTCAAAGTCTCAGTAAGAAGAGCTACATAGTCTACGAGGTTGTCGTAGAATTTCAGCCATTCGCTGTCGTTTATCGCTGTAATTGTTAATTGAATTAGTAACCAAGAACACACAAGCAGAAACATCAATATTAAATATCAAGGTTCAGCAACTGAAGAAACTTTTCATAGATAGTAAAGCATGATATATTTTATTATAGTTCTAAATTGCACAAATTCTTACCCTCTGCTCCTTTCATGGAAATTACAAATCTGTTGTTCCAAATATCCAAGCTGTTCTGAATACTAATCATTCCTTTAGCAACACCTGAAAAACCAACAAATGTAATTTATCAAACAACAACAATACAATATTTCTTACATATACCAAAGAATAATCATAAAACCACCTTTCCTTCAGTGATAGGCTAGTAAATAATTGTGCATCTTATGAAGGTACATATAACATTCATAAAACCCTATGCAAAAATCATATCTAAACGTAGATGCCATTGATGCATCTCACCATTTTCTCCAGAGATTCGAATTTCAAGTTGCTTTCTCAAGTCCTGCAAAACTTCATTGTTCATTCCCATGACTTTGTGCAAAGGATAGGTTTCTCCAGTGTCGGATCTTACAAAATTACAGAATGAAAATTATACGATCATCTAGTTTTAGCCAATACCCTTGAATGTTTGATTTGAATCTAGAATGACAAAGTACCTATGACGATCATAAACTGCAATTGCAATATCAGTAAACATGTCAACTTCTTTTCCCATTTTTATGAGTTGTTCTAGATTATGAAGCAATGTGTCTCCACCAAATCGTTCAGATTCTTCTCCAATTGTCTAGAGAAGAGGAATAGTCAATTGATCTATAGAAATTTTTAAACTAGTTGAATTGGCTTCCGAACCTCTTCCCAATGGCTCACATCTTGTTGCAAGCTGACAATCATATCCTTCACTGGTAGTTGTATAGAACGTGTATCTGTTTCTTCATTGACATGTATCAAAGTATCTAAAATAGAAAAAGCAACTGTTCATACTATTTGGCTTATATACTGGCGTAATTATAACATAGCTAGCCGAGACCAAACAACTGTGTGACCTCACATGCACCTAAATCCTTCTACAAATTTTATATCCCTAGCCATCTACTTATTTACATGTACCATGCTAGCAATATGTCTGAATTACAAGCTGGTGATAAAGACACTGGCTTGAGCTGTATTGTTAAATAACATTTAACTTCGAATTTCACCTTCAAATGTTCGAATCCAATTTTTCATTTTATCCATAATTTGTTTGATAATGCCAGATGTTGTTTTATCCGCTGCTTCCAGAACTTGGTAGAAGCTGAAACAGAACATGTACGTGATGTTCCATTGTTGGTAAAAGATAATAACCTGTTACATAGCAACACGCTTACTGGAACAAAAGATCTCTCCAATTCTGAACATGTTCTTGCAGGTGTGTCAGGCTTTCTGTATCATGGTCACTAATAAGAACTGTAAAATGTCCAGCAAGTTTATGCCATGCCTTTTCAGTTACGTGGAGGCGTTTTGAAGTGTTTAGAGAATTTTCACCAATTACCTGTCATGAACAATGTTCAGCATTAATGAAATTCAAACCACCTGATAAATCTTTCAAACAAAAACACTAAAAATGAAGTAGTCACTTTCAAAGCAAGACTGTAAGATGCATTGCACCATAAATCTCTTTCATCTGTAAGCTGAGTGACTTGGTGTTCCAGACGATTCCTCTGCAGCTCATACAGATCGTGATACTCATCAACAAGGTTGGCATTCTTCTGCGACTCCTGTTATTTTAAAAATATATTATTTATTGCATTAACTGTGATGGTAAATTAGAATTACCTGTTTTACTTTATTAAAATTATGATAAATAAATAAATATTGAAAGGTACACAATGCCTAAAGTAGGACTACACCCGGATGGACCAGCTTCAACTGACACTCAAAGCCCAACAGCTTATAAATCACTAAATCAGTGTAATGCAGTAGTGGAGAAACCGAACAATTAAGAAATTTCACCTTCAAAGCTTCTTCAAGATTAACTTGAGCACTCTGCGCCTGTTGTGTTATTGTCTTGTCGTGTTCTTTCACAGCAAATAATTCACTACAAAGCAGATACACATTTTACTTCAATTCACCGAAAACCACACTAGAAATGAATCAAATCACGAAAATGCTATACTCTGTTAGATTTCCGATCGAAGTCTTGAACCGCAGTAGCTCCTCAGTGAGCCTCCGATCGAGCGATCTCTGTGCCATTACCTCCGCATGAAGACTCTTGATCTGCCTTGGAATCTGAAATTCAAGATTTTTTTACCTCGTCTCAATAAGTGCTTGCATACAAACAAAGAAGTTGGGAGATATTATAGCCACAATTAGAAAAAGCAGTAACCTGTCATTTAGACCAGAGAATTACAATATCATGCATATAAAACTAGTTTAAACAGGCTAAATCCAGAATAAATTTAACAAAAGGCGTACTCGATTTAAAAGCTCTGCATATCTCTGACGAAGCTTACTGAGAAGCTGACCGCGATCCACACATTCGATACTAACTTGCCTTATCACCTTAGAGAAAAGACAATAAAAGGAGACAGCTAAGTTATTGTAAAAATCCATAAAATAAAAATCCAAAAATGAAAAATAAGTAAAAGGATACCTCATGAAAAACAATATCATATATCTGCTGTTCCTTACGAATAATCTCAAGTAAATTATGAATCTGCGTGGGCCCTTTTGCCTCATTCCTTATGTCGTCCACCCCGGCACGAGCAAGCATTTGGTCCATGGTCTTCATTAACTGAAGAACCTAAGGAGTACAAGTAGAAAAATGAATCTTGAAGAAATAAAGCAAGAAAGAAAATTAACATAACAAAGAACATAAAACTCCTATGTCTGGAAACCATCAAGAAACATTGAAACTTTCTGTATCTGATAGCATTTCTAGAAAATAATATATTGTTTGTTTAAAACCACAATTACCTCAAATCTCTTGGTGGGTTTTAGTGATGGAAATACTCTTAAGGTTTTTTCTCTGTCTTCTAAGTTAGTTGTCTGTTTTTCATCTATGTATTCCAGTCCTAAGACAGCTTTGCTTTTGACTAGATAATATTCCTCGGGAATAATCGTGTCTGGTACTGCAAGTTGACTGCTACTCGAATTTGCCTGTTTCAAAGCAGAGAAAAAAAATTTAAAATATTCAATCATTTGATGTAAAATCGCAGGGTACTACTATAGGATGTGGTCTACAGCATTTTTGATGGTTTGGATTAGGGTAGGGGATGTGACTATTAAAACCTGGACCGGCTAGCCTGACGCAACCCTAAAAACAATGTGGATCAGCTGTAGTATCTTTCAACCAAACCAATGTACTTTTACAGAAAACAAGATGAAATGAAAGAAAGTTATAATACGACTAGATTATTCATACCGCTTTAAGTTCTCTTGAAGCATGTAAACGAACAGCACTTTTATCCATCTTGCTTGGTTTCTCAGGAACAGGCTTCTTTTGAGCGACAATGTCATATAAAAACGAGATATCTTTTGTACCCATGGTTTTGCCATCGCTCTTCGGGTGATCTGTTAAATGTCGAAGATGAACTCTTCTGTTTTTGTGATGCCAAGCGTTGTCGGGAGGACCTTTTTTAACAACCTGAATGAGAATATAGCATTGTTATCCTATTTCGATTTCCCTCATTGTCAGGCATATCTCCAGTTACGTTAGGTGAGCTTAGTTCAAGATATCTCAGTTTAGGTTATCCTACCCCTCACCCAAACCACTGATCCTACTCCCGAACCTAACCTAGCCTAAACTACCCTTATCTCAACCAAAGATAACAGGACCAGAACTAGTACCATATACCAATTTTACCAGCAGTTCTTTAATTATCTCAGCAAAGTAATTAATTGATTTGATATGATTGATTGAACAAGCCAGTATTACCACTCTCATTTCTTTTGGTGTTTTCAAAGTCTTAACAGGAGCGAGTTGTCCATTTTTTCCAGCTTCAAGAAGATCATTGACTTCTGTCAAAGCGAACAGCAGATCCTCTGGTATCATGTCACTGTACATTTCATCATTGGTGCTTTTTTCTGTGCGATTAGATTGGAAGTTATAGTGGTGTAAGGTCAAGTGTTATTTTATTTCAGGCTTACCTAATTCAGGAATATTGGGCAACTTAGTTGCAGTGACATTTGGTAAAGATTGTGTTATATTGTCTTGATCAACATGCTGCAATTCCATATTTCCTGATAGTATTTATACCAGGTAAATAAAATATAAATAAATATTGTAGCGTTCAATTCTGTAACAGAACTTTACAAAAGGTCGCTGAAACAATTAGGCTTAATTGATTAGCAGTTACTTGATAGTTACTTTTCATTTACAATTGCAGATTTCGTGCACCATCGCTGAAATATCACCATGGAAACAGAGTGCCGGAGGCCATGTATCAGCGTTGATTGTGCTTTGCCGTCTAGCGGATGGGAATTTTTACTTCACCCAACGCTTATAAATTAACTTTTAATGATCCAATCACTCCAAAATTGACACATATGCAACGTAATACATACAG